>MJHO01000051.1:683277-765777 GCA_002076135.1 Xerophyta viscosa
TCGATCGGTAATTTTGTGTTCGAAATAGAGGGTAGCTCGAAGAGAGAGTTAGGAGAGATATGAGACTAGATCTTTTACGTGAAAATCTCCAAGTCTAATCAAGGGTAAAACCACGGGTCGTACGTGACCAGGAAGAAAAAATTCACTAAAAAAGGGAAAGAGATATGAGCTATAAGGATTTGCACAGAATTTTATAAGTAGCTGGGTGGATTTCGCTCTCAGCTGCCTAGTACAATAGTCCTCTATATGTTTTAGTCAAAAAATAGAACCTCGTTACAGTACTGCAGATCGCTATTTATACTCCGTAACGAATTTCATTCACTTGCGCAAGTTGCGAGTAAGTGGGCCAAGATTGTTATCCAAGCTGGTGACAGTTTGGCATTGATTTGAATTTTTCGCCAGATTTTTCGTCTAACGGTTGGCTATATGTTCTCATTCCAGCACTCAAGATGGACGGTTGAGATGCAAGAGGTGATCGCCCTTATTTCGTTGGTGCACCGACCTAAATAGTGTCCCGACCTAAGTGATGCACCGACCTTTCTAAAATATAGACGCTTGACACTCGATCGACTGCACTCAAGGTCGGACCATATTTCTGACACTATATATATATATATATATATATATATATATATATATATATTATATATATATATATATATATATATATATATATATATATATATATATGCTATTTATTATCAGGTCGACTTGAGAATAGTTTACTCTCAGCAAACATTTCAGTCGTTGATCTCCTTGATCTAACGGCTGAAATTTAATTTTATACTTAACGGAATAACGATTCACGCCGTTAAATGTAGGGATTAAATCTCAGCCGTTAAATCAAGAAGATCAACGGCTGATACGTTAATTGAGAATAGGCTATTCTCAGATCGAGCTGAGAATATATATATATATATATATATATATATAATTTAACTAAAATCTATAATTTTTATCTAGTTTCTAAAATATAAATTATAAATCATAGTTGAATGTTAATTATGATCTCCATATATTTAAATGACATAATAAACGAAAAAGAATATATGATACACGATATTATTAAAAATATAAATCTATCACACGTCAATATATTATTTTGATACGCTACTGTTTACTATATAGATATGATGTGATTTGTGCATTTCATGCTGTACTATATATATATATATATATCTCTATTTTTTTTCTATATTAAGTGCAAAATGGGCTGCTACAGTGCAAGCCCCTCTTGCGCCATATATATATATATATATATATATATATATATATAATATCTTATTTTTTTAAAATATTTATTTTTAAATAATTAAATATTTAATTTTTTTTTAAAATTAAAAAAATTATTATTTTTTTTTTACACGCATAGCGGGTAATGTTTCCGCTAATATACTATTAGGATTGAGTATCTTAACTAGGGCTCAAAATGAATATAATATCAATTTCTGGGGCTTAATTCCTACTCCACATCCCATGGGGAGGTGGGATCAGAATATCCATTCTACCATCCTCAAATAAAGAAAAATATATTGAAATATTTATATTTTTTGCATCGGTAATTTAAAATTATGTTGTTATAGTCTATAATTTAAATTATGTTTTTATATTTGATGCAGTTAAAAAGATAAAAAATTTGAAATTAAAAGCATATTTTTTCTTTTCAAATTATAGGAACATAAAAACGTAAATTGCCCATATTGTAAACTTTCAGAAATTGTAGACATATTTCTATTGCAATTTAAAAATCGCCAATATTACTATATAAGTATTAAATAAAGAATTTTTAATTATAAAAAATATATTTTAATATAATTTATTATTTTATATTCAAATAAATTTTTTAAAATATTTTAAACCGAAATTTTAAAATTTTAAAATCTTAGTGAGTTTAAAAACTAATTCGCTACGATTTTGGAGTCTTGAAAACTAACTTAAAAATATTTTTTAAAAAAACTTGGAATACAACGAAATATAGATTTTAATATATAATATATATTTTTTATATTCAATTTTTTTTAAAAATGAATACATTTTTTTAGAACATAACGAATAACGTATTTAAAATAAAAAATTTATTTATACAAACTTATAAACAATGCCTGATATGCAATTCTGTTGAGAAATTATTGCACGCACCTGGTGCACTACATCATTCGTGCACCGATGTACCTATAAATTTTATTTTGAAATTTTTTTTAAAATAAAAGTTGTAGAATTGATAAGATATACAATTTTCATGTAGATTTTTAAAAAAAATATTTTTAATAAATATTTTGAGCTAAATAATTTTAGCGTTAAAAAAATATTTTTAAATTCATGAGAATTTTGAAGTCTAAAAAGATCTATTTATAAGTATTTTTTGAAAAACAAATTTATATAAAAATTATATAACTAATCAATATCAACTTTTATATTAAAAATATTTTAAAAAAATACTTATATTGAAAAAAAATTTCAATTCTGTCTTACATTTTTTCATGTCTGCAGCATACATTCAATTGCGCGCATGATTTTTTTTTTTTAAAGGTAGCATGAAATTTTTTTTTAATAATTGAGTTTTTTAATAACTTTTTGATAAATGCCAAAATTCTTAAAATACTCCTGATGTTGTTTTCACTCAAATACGCAATATATCGCCCAGGATCCATTTTTGTTTTTCATGTTCTCGACGATAATACAAACACATAAAAATAAGCTTTTAGCATTGCTGTGTGTCCATGCATTTTGGGATTATGAAAGGGGTTTTGTCCAAAAATACCACCCTGCTTTGGAGCCGGCTCTCCTGGTGCGAACGCACCAGGGTGTAGGAAATTCGGCGGCCGAGATCGCGCCATGTCAGCGATTACGGATCACAAGATATTAGATAAAATTTTCGTTCGCTTATTTGACCTATGTTTAGGTGTTTTTAGGAAAAATTTTGAACTACCGTTTGAAAAGATAATTTATTTTTTTGGCATACTGCTTGATATTTTTTGAAAAAATTTTTAACTACAAAGTTGTAGATCACATCAAAATCTACAACTTTGTAGTTTAAAGTTTTTCCTAAAAATACCTAAAAAAAGGTTAAATAAGCGAACGAAAAGTTTAACTGATGTTTCGTAATCCGTAATTGCTGATGTGGCGCGATCTCGGCCGCTCAAAAGCCTACACCCTGGTGCTAAGCCGGCTCCCCCTGCTTTGCAAAGTTGACAAAACAGTTTTTTTTTTAACAACTTCTAAATGACTCTCTCTCTCTCTCTCTCTCTCTCTCTCTCTCTATCTATATATATATATATATATATATATATATAGAATAATTATAAATACGAAAAAAATAGACTTTGTGTGCTCTATAACTTTTTTATTTAAAATATTTTTTAATAGATATTTTGATAATTCAAAATATTTATAGCCAGTAAGACTTCAGAAAAATAAAATAGCTATTTAGATACATTTGATTGGAAGAATTTTAAAAGCAAAAGTGATAGAGCACATAAATTTTTTTTAATATTTTTTTTAAAAAAAAATATCTATAAATAAAGATTTATGTTAGGTATATTTATTTATTTTTGAAAAAAAAAGAAACTAATTTATACGAATTTTGAAACGCATGAATTTTCTTGACATTATCCCATTATAAAATGTAGGTCACGCTTTAGTCATACATATACAAGTCTAGTAGCACACAAGTAGCTTAACCCCTGAAGTTCGAGTTCCTTTCGAGCTGGTCCTCTTGTTACTTGTAATATATGCACCAATAGATACCTCAATTGTTTTCTAAAATTTTAGATATTTTGTTATATATAGGCTTAAGTTTTTAAAATCCGAAAATTAGAACTCACTAGTTTTACATAGGGCTGAGCATTCGGGTGAACCCGACCCGAACCGATCCGAACCGAAATTCTTAAGGCCGACCCGAACCGAATACCTTCAGACAATAACCGACCCGAATTTCATTTCAACCCGAACCGACTAAAATTTGGGTCAGTTCGGATTGGTTCGGATTGACCCGAATAATATCACAAATTACTTTTATTCAACACCAATTCGGATACGGGACGGTTCGAACCGATCCGAATAGTTGTTATATGAATATATTTTTAAAAAAAGAAAGAATTAGCAGATAAAAACCAACGAAAACTAATTAATACATAACTCGTAAGGATAATTCGGGTCCAACCCGAAATTTGACCATCGAATCTGAACCAAATTATATAGATCCGAACTATTAAAATGCCGACCCGAACCGAACCCGACACAAACTGAACCCGAAATTTTGGCTTTGTTCGGGTCCATTCGGTTCGGTTTTTCGGGTAGGTTCGGATAATGCTCAGCCCTAGTTTTACATACGTGTAATACACAGTTGTAAGTTATATATATAATCATATATATAAATAATAATGTTAAAATTTTAATTCTCTATTTTTAATATTTTTAATTTCTTACAAATCTTATTTTTAATTAAATATTATTTTTATTCGTAATATGTTATTAGCGTAAGAAAAATATCAGATGTCATACACAAAATTATTTGAGTATTGACATTAAATGGTATATATATATATATATATGATTTAAAATTTTTATAAATAGTAAAATTTTATTTTTAAAAAATAATATTGCATAATATATAATATATATTACAATTATTTTTATACTAATTTTTATGTCTAAATTTAGATTATTTTTAAATTATTTATTTAATTAAGTATTTATTTATAATATTAGATTTTTTATATTTTTTAAATAAATTATATAATTTTATAAATTTATATCAATTAATACAAATATCACGTGGTATAATAACTTTCATCACTTTAGTTTTATATATATATATATATATATAATCTATTGAAAATTTTCCATGATTGTTTATGCCATTATGCAGAAGACTACATGTTTTAAAAATGGATCTTTGTTATATAGTTTTGTCAAATTATACACACGAAAAAGGTGAAAGTTGTGCAATGACTCGAATTTAGATGTAAATTTTATGCAATTTCAAAAAATATAAAAAGTAAAAAAAAATGACTCGAAAGTTAGTCCCACGCCCTCAGCTGCTAAGCCCGTCCATAGTAGCCGTTAAAACTGCCGTCCGAAACACGACGTCCTAACGGCACTCCGTAACGCCGTTTGCGTCACGGATGATCATCACAGCGTGATGAATCTGATGATATTGATGCGACGTCTCGAGCCCGAGCCAATACTCAACGGCCAAGATGCATCCAATTGGCAACACTACGCCACAGATCCGCAGCTGTGGCACGTGCATCACGTGCCAAAAACGCATGGATGACGTGAACCGCTCGTTGATTTAGTAAAAGAAAGCAACAGGTTTCTTTTGGCGGGAAGGGAATCTGATTCAACGGGGGAGGGACCATGCAAGGTATACTCTGGTCATTAATTTTTTTTATTTTTTTTCGAATTACCGTAAAAACAAATTACCGTAATAATTCGTAATGAAATTTTTTTAGAGATTTCAAATTTACAGAAAACTCTCACTCGAGTATAATATTTCATGAATCAAAATTTTTGCCGTATGATATAAAAAAATATTTTCTTTAAAAGTTTTTACAAAAAATTTAATTTCACAATTTCAAATTCAGATAGTAATACTTTATGAGGCCGTAATAATTCGCAATGAAATTTTTTTAGAGATTTCAAATTTACAGAAAACTCTCACTCGAACATAATATTTCATGAATGGAAATTTTTGCTGTACGGTATAAAAAAATTTCTTTAAAAATTTTTACAAAAAATTTAATTTCATAATTTTAAATTTAGATGGTGATATTTTCTGAGGCGCTTCTATCCGATCGAATTATCCATATCTGATCGTTAAAATCAGAGCGGAGCTTGTTTGATTTAGAATTTGGATGGCGATGGGGGGTAGGTGGGCCCCACATGGGCCTAATATTTTTTAAAATTTTATGGGGATTAACGTTGGGTGAGCCCCACATTGTTTTTCAAAATTCAAATAGGAAATATGTATGATTTAATAATGAATATGAAAATCGTTATGTGGTGATAACAAATTAGGTGTTCTTAAAAATTATATCGAAAATGATTGTTAATAAATAAATCCAACCGCTTATTAGTTGGCTGCGGCATTGGCTTTTATAATCTATCTTTTTGGGACCTACATATCTTGATAGTCTAATTCACATATCATTGAAGGAAAATTTTATATTTTCTTTTTTGAGATAAGAGGTGCAAAATACGAAGCTAAAATAATTTTGGTGTGTCTGGTATTTATTTTTTTTAAAAAAAGGGTTGCGTAATATTTGTATGAGTTAATAAAAATTTAAAAAATTATATAACTAATTTTAAAGATATAAAATAAAAAATAAATATAATAATAGTTTAATCAAAATAAAATTAAATTAAATTAGAATATAATAATAATTAATAGTAACTTTATTTCTTAGAATTAGGACTAAAGTGGTATTGATCTTGTTCTTAATAGTTTAAGATTTTTTAGGCTCTTTAAAATTTTGGAGCATAAATATAATTATAATTATTTTGAAGAATTTTTTTAAAAACATCTTAATATCAAAATGTCAGATAAGATCAAAATATATTTTTGGTATTAAAAAATAGGTTTATAATATATTTGGGAGGTCTGTCCATAACATATTTATATAATATTGCTAAAAAAACTACTTGAATACAGCAGCACAATACTTTACATTTAAAGACCAAAAAAAAAATAAAGTAAGGGACCATTCTCTAATTATTTTAATATATCTCTATATAATAATAATTTAAACAAAGAAAAGGATAATCTCGATTTTATAACATGCGATATTAGATATCTTTGTAATGTGACACATGTTAAGTATTTAAATTGGCTTTTGATGTTGAAGATTATATATCCTTTTATATCTTTTAACTATTTTTTGAAAATAAAAAACCACTAATTACATTGTCGGTCTTATCATATAATATACTCTAAATAAAATTAGATAAAATTTAAAAAACTTAAGAAAAAAAAAAAAATGACAAATCTAACAAAACAAAAAATATAATAACAATTAAAAATTAAGTTTCAATCATTTATAGGTTTAATTTATTAGGTACTATATTATTTAATAATTTTAATTTAAAATATTATAATATTAAATTATTTTAAATTTTATAGTCTCATACTTAGTATAAGTTTAAAAACTTGTTAATATAATAAAGCCTTTACTGGTAGTGGTGCATTAGATGATAATGGCTACCACTAATCATCCTACCTATCACCTATGTTTAGGTTGAATTTTAATTTATTTAGGATTCAAAATTAATTTAAAACTCAACTAGAAATTAATTATATAATCTTCATATTTGTGATGAGTATTTAAATTCAAAGTGCAATGAAAAGATTCGACTTGTCAGGTGAGATAATATTTTTAATTTAGACCTTTAATTGCATAAGAGTGCTCCAAATGATTAAAAATCACACATCCAAGTCTTAAACAAAAGCGGATAATTACGTATAAGCCCCCCTATTTTTAGAATTTCACAGATCAGCCTTTGAAAATTTATTTTTGGAGGGCTGATTTGCAAAAAAAAAAAAAAATTTCAGCCTCCTCTGAAAACGTATTTTTAGGGACTAAAATGTGCGAAGATAGAAAACGGGGGCTGATACGTAAAAACTCCAAAAAAAGGTCAAAAGCTGATTAGGCTCAATATATAACTTGTGAATATATATCTGCCTTTTGTTGGTTTTTTTTTTTTTCATTAAAAAAAAAAAAAACTCAAGCTAGGATCTCGTCTACGAATACTTTTAATTTTATAATTTCGACTAAATAATAATAATTTCATTGTGCAATATTATAGGGTTTGAACATGTAAAAGCAGCACAATTTTACATCTTTTTACCCAAAAAAAATCCCTATTTACAGCTCTACATTTTTAACCTTAAATATATTAAAAAATTGCAATTTATCTCTTCATAGCACTAATAAGTTTACAATTCAAGAGCTGATTTATAATTTTACAAGAACTTGTTTGGAAAAGCAGGATTTGCAAGATTGAAAAAATACGAATTTTCGATCGAAATGTAGATTAGAAATTAAACTCGGCCGTGAAGAAAAAAAAATAATTAAAGAAAAAATAAAGGATGATTGGAATTTTTCGGAGAATAAAAGAGACAGTTAGCAGATTCTATTAATAATGTGAAAAATATAATAAATAGTTAATAAAATGAAATTCTTTAAGAGAATGAAGGATGATAACCCATTGAAAATTTTAGTACGAGTAACAAATTATAAGTAACATCACCAAATTATATATATATTTTTAAGTAATTAACAGAATTCTCCTTAAGAATTTACGATTATCCATCCTAATTTCTTCAAGGGTTAAAAAGAGAAATAATGTCAAAAAATTCCTATCTTACAAAACTTCTACAAATCAACTCATTTATTTGAAATTTTTCAAAAAAAATTCCTAGCCTAATATATTTAGGTGATCTAGACGAGCAAATACATTGTTGGATCGAACCAACACGATGTTCAGCTCGTTTCACGACTCTAAAGATAGGGTGTTGCAGACGAACAAAAACAATGTTCCGGATAAGCAAACAAAGCGTTGGGCTAACAAATGAGACGTTAGATCGAGCAAATATGATATTCTCGACGAACAAATAAAATGTTATATCAAGGAAATAAGTGTCGGATTTGAATGGTTGATTTGTTAAATTTTGTAAAGCAAAAATTTTATTGATGAAGTTCCAAAATATTAGAAATTATGCATTCTACCACGAAGTGTAATGATTGGCTAGTGACATTTTCTGACTCCTCTAAGTTGTCTCGTCGTCGCAGTGAATGCCTGCGATTAATAAGAGAAATCCCGATCGGTATTATAAATATGCAGCCCTAATGCAGGTAAAAGGAGCGAGCAAATAAGAGAAAAGAATAGCAGTTAAGGTTTTTTGTGTCGAGTCGAACCGAATTCTGGTAAATTCAGATCCCGGCACGTGTCTACCGTACCGATGGTGCCGATATATATTTTTTGTTATTTTTAAAAAAATAAAATTAAGAAATTAATTAAAAAAATTTAAATATAAAATTTTTTAACACGTAACGTGCCGACCGACACGGGCTGTGCCGACCGACATAAAAAATCATGATAGCAGTAATTAAGATAGATTTTGCATCTACTGTTGTATTTTTTTTTTTTTTTTTTTTTGATCTTGACCGTCGATTTCGATTTCTATCTTATATCTCTCGATCGGATATTAAACGATAAACGGCAGACCCTCCGGCCTATCTTATATCTCCGATCTTTAATCTCATCCCAACACTCAGTTTCGAACTAATTGGACCAACGCTGGTTGTTATTTTTACTTTTATCTAGATCATATTTAGAACAATATTATCAAATACGTGTAGAATCTTTTGTGTATTAAATTTCCACCTTTTTTTTTAAAAGAATGGGGCAGACAATACTCATGTTAATTACTAATATGGTCCCCCACATTTAAAAAAAAAAAAAAAAACAAAATCAACTACTTAGCATAAATCTACAACTTCACCATGTAGGAACACGTGGCTCTAATCTTTTAAAACCAACTACTGCATTTATCTAGCCAAATAAATATCACACCAATCATTAATTTTTAGATTTTTTTTACAAAAATAAAAAATACTAAAATTTTATTATATTATCTAGATTGATAAAAATATAGAATTGAGCAATTTTTTTTAGTACATAATTATTTTTAAATATTTAATTATCAATATAGATGCTAATATGTTTTATAAAAGGTCGATAAAATAACTAATTAGATAAACTAATAATATTCCTTTAACTATATACTACGCTTAGATAATATCTTAATATGTTATAACATATATTAACAAAAAATGGACATGTAGCAGGTAATATTCATAAATAAATTAGCACAATAATGAAGTAATAAAGATATAAACAAATTATGATATTTGGTGTAATCCTTGGATTTATTAGGTTTTGATGAAGTGTCCGAATGATTTGGGCCAAAAGCCCAAATGAAAGTCCGGCCTAGTTTGCATTTGCAGACCCCAACCTATTAAAAGCCTATGGAGGGAATATTTCACAAAGTTATTATTATACCAGCATATGGACCCAGATATCACAATTTGCGTCCTCATGCCTATTCAAAGCAGAGTTTTAAGTTCCGACGGCACGTTCGGTGCAGCCCGGAACGTCTTGATGCCGGGCCGGCCTGCACGTTTTTTTTTTTTTTTTAATGTTCATCTTCCTCGCTTTCGCGAGGAAGATGAACAGTCGCGCTCACCAGCGCGACGTTGTTTTTTTTTTGTCGCGCCGGTGTTCGCGACTTTTTGTTTTTAACCTCGCACAACCAGCCGGTCGCGCCCGTGGCGCGACATAAGTGGTCACGCGCTCTGCGACCACTTATTTTATTTTTTTTTTAATTAAAAATTTTAAAATAACTCTTTAAATCTAATAAAAAATATATAAATATTATCGGCACGGTCGGCATGTCTCGAGTTCGGAATTTACCGAAATTCGGCAAGGTACGAAATTTAAAACCTTGATTCAAAGTGTTCGAAAATAATATATGGCTGACAATATACCTTATCGTTCACAGGGGTACTGGGTTTCTCAGTTACAAAATAAAAATAATAATAACTCAAAGATCGAGTTCGTATGTGTTCGAAAGTGATCTTGCCGCCACAAGATCAACGTCGCTGACGCAGGAGACATGGTGTGGAGCGCGAGGGCAGTGCGGTGCCGGATCGACATGTCACCATGCAAAAGGGCGCTCAAGAGAGACGCATCGCAGAGCCCTGGCCGTTGGGGGGGGGGGGGGAGGCAACATGGAATTGTCTTGGAAGAGCGAGGGTCCGAACGCTGCTTGATTTGCCGGTGGCTGCTCCTACGTTGGGGTAGTAGAATCGGAGAACGGATCGTCTGTGGCGTGCATCACGGCCGTCCATCGGACGAGCACATATCACGAAATTTTATATAAAATTTTCGTCGACTTATTTAACCTATTTTTAAATATTTTTACGAAAAATATTAAACTAGAAAGTTGTACATTTGATATTCTCTATAATTTTTTTGGAAAAAATTTTAACTACGAAGTAGAGAACATCAAAATGTACAACTTTTTAGTTCAATATTTTTCATAAAAATACTTAGAAATATGTCAAATAAGTCGACGAAAATTTTATATAAAATCTCGTAATACGTCGCTCGATGGACGGCTGTGATGCACACCACAGCGAATCGTCTGTAGTTTTTACCAAAGACGATTCGCTCTCGTAGAATCGCTAGCGCTATCGGGCCGCACCACGTAGACTATCATGAGTCACTAAATTTATTTAGCTGATCGGTGATTAAGGTTTTAAGAATCGGCTGAAACCGATGCGTATCATTTTCGCATGACAAACGCTAATTATAATTTATAATCGCACTACGGTGATTTTTCTTTTTTGATCTTGAACATCGAATTCAATTCGCATCCAACAACTCGATCAGAGCGCGTTAAGGTAGAGTCCATTTCAATAAATATTGCTAGAATTTAAATTTCTGACCTATCATTTATGATTAACAGACTATAATTTTCTCTCAGTATCCAGCCATATTAATCAACCGGACTAACGGGGGTTGGTTGTTACGTGATATTATATAAAGTATCGTTCAGTATCGGCCTATTGCGGTGGTATCGCATTTAAGGCAGCTATTAAAAAATGCAAAGAAACAGTTTTGCTAAATTGCATTTCCAAGCTCGAATTTGCAATCAGTTTTTGATGCAGTTTTCTTTTTTTTTTTTTTTTTAATAAATTATCTTGGTAGAACTCGTAATACGAGCGCACACTCCCTTAAGGACCTTAAACTCTCGAAAAACTTCCACATCCAGTTCTGGCCGACGCTCTGGGATTCGAGTATATGCTTTTTATGAACGGGAGCTCCTACCAGGAGGTATAGAAGATTTTTAAAAAATTCTGTCAGAAATTATTATCCCACACGAATTCGAATCTGGATGGTGATGCTCTATGAGGCGCTTGATGCAGCTTCTTATGCTACGTATTAATTTGCATGCGTTCCCCTGCCTCTTATTTCCATCTTCAGCAAAAGAAGTTTTCAAAGCCTTCTTCTTCTTCGGAAAAATAGCATATTAGCCGTTAATTTTAAACTATATATAAATCAGTCATTGATTTTAAATAGTTTTCAAATTAACCACTGTCTCAATATTCATATTAAAAATATTTTTACTATGAATATTGAGAGAAATTTTTTTTTGGAAGTTTAAATAATAACTAAGAAATCTAAGAATCGATTTATCCAAATAGAAAGAATTTAGATAATGATATGAGATTTATACTTAAAATTATCAAAAATACGATGTGATACACGACTTGACATGAGGATAATATAAGATAATAAGAAGGGTTAATTATATATTATCTCCTTCTACATTTCTCCCGAATTAACTTCCTATTTCCAAATTTTTAAATCAGCAATCTATTTTTGCTTATATGATAGTATTTTAAGGACTGGTTTAGAAGAGTTTGGACTTGCAGGGCACTACTACGTCATTAAAAATAGAAATTAATTTAAAACCTAGATGTTGATTTGAGATATTTTTGACATAACAGGGCTGAAATGTCACCCTTGGGCCCTTTCTTTTTCCGTTTAGGCTCTTTTTCGAAAATTATGCAATATTATTTTGATCATTATATCAGTATTTTTTAGAAAAAAAATTTAACATAAAAATTATAAATTTGAATAAAATTAATAATTTTTATGTTCAATATTTTTTCAAAAAGTATTTCTAAATAAGTGTTCTAGGCTTCAAAAGGTCGGATCTAAAAATTTTTAACGTTTTGAAGCATCAAAATATGTATGTAGAAATATTTGTAAAAAAAATATTGAGCATAAAAGTCGTAGATTTTATCAAAATTTATTAATTTTATGTTAAAAATTTCTCCACGTAATGCTGATATAATAGTCAAAATGATGTGGCACGAAAAATAAAAGAGACGGTAAAAACGAATTTGCCAAAGTTGATGAGCTGAATGCGTACACTTTTGGAAAGCAAGGACTGAACGATCAATATCCCTTTTAAGAACTTGTACATTCTTCGTGTTTTTAACAATTTCTATTTTATCAATTTCCTACGTACAGATATTTAATATTTATACCTAACATGTTATGGTGGAGTAGGAGGTGAAAATGAGTCAAGTTTGAGTCAACTACCACTAAGCCCAATCTCAGATTGATTGATTGATTCAGCTCGAGTTCGACGAGCTTTAGAGGCTGAGCTTGAATTCGATTTGACTCGAAAAATTTCAAGCTCGAACTCGACTCAAGTTTAGTTCGATTGTATCAACTGAACAGAGCTTGACCGAATCAAGTCGAGCGGGACTCGAGCTCTGCTTGATTCTATTAATTAGATCAAGCTCGAGTCGAGCTCAAACTGGAACTCGAACTCGCTTAAATAATTTTTTAATAAAAATTACTTGAATAAAATAGAAAAATTTGTTGAGACTTGCAAGCCTAACTTGCCGGATAATACGATGTTTATGTTCGATTTGTTTAATTACTCGAGCTTGTATCCGTACTCGAACTCGACTTGAGCTCAGCAATACTCGAGTTCGAGTCGAGCTTAAACGAGTTCGAACCCGAACTTCTCGTAAGCTCGTTTTCACCCCTAGGTGGACATGATGATGAAAATAAAAATACGTTGCATAGTCTACCAAGACATTGCTACTAGTATTACATGTATATTGTATTTGTGATAGTCGCACATATATGCTTATCAGCTTATAAACAGTATATATTGTATTTGTGATAGTCGCACTTATACGCTTATCAGCTTATAAACGGTATCTTTGTACCTTTTCTTTTATGAATTTAAATTGAGAAACCATTTTTAATTAAGAGTTTTTACTGTTTAATTATTTGCAATTTCATTAAGACTTGCACTGAGGTTTAAAAGATCTAAACATATTACACTTAGATTCATTTGTGGAAAATATTTGTATTTAGGTCCAAAAATTTTATATTTAAATCATTTGAAAGGGAGTGTCGAAAATTATCGAGAGAATGTCGCAAGCTATTAAGAAAATATTATAGTATTATTTTTCAGTTGAAGACGTCAAAAGTTCACACCAAGATGTCAAAAGTTAACACAAGAAGTATATCAAGGTGTCGGAAACTGATTAAAATGTATTATAAATATATAAAAAGGTGTTAAAGAACCAAAATATAAAAACCTAAGTGATGTTAAAAGAATATAGATAAATTGTACTGCAATTGTCCATTTCATTAATGGGTCGATATGGACGTGCTATTGCTAGACATCGTCAATTTGTATTGGAGGTTATTACAATCACAATACAAAAATTAATTTTGCAAACCTTGGTTTCGATACATTCTATATTATCTTTAGGCTAGTATGGTTTTTATGTGTTGGAATCTGTGTGATTTTGATGATAACAAAATAATTAATAAAAATGGTACGAATAAATTTATTCGAAGTTTGCTAAGTATAGTGAAAAATTCTCGAAAAAGAGGCAAGAGAGTGGACGTATATCGGTTGCGCTAAACAACTATAAAAATATCAGTGTCATGCTTAACTCTTGCTTTCTTATTTTTTGTCCATAAGCGAATGCATACAATTAAATTGTTAAATCTTTATATGCATAAAGCCATACACGTTTAGGATTTAACTTAGTTTGTGTTATAACTTGCTCATTATATATCTTGCTAAGAGTGTTTAATTATTAAAGAGCTCAAATTTATTTAGATTGCTTAATTATCTATTTAGCTCTTAATTATTTTTAATTATTCTAATTTGCTTCACTCTTATGGTGCATTTGGTTCGTAGAATCTTGACCGGATTCTCAGGAATCTAACACGTGGGAATTTTGAAATTCCTACGTTTGGTTCGCCAAAACTACGAGAATACGGTATTTTCATGGATGCAATATTCTTATAAACGAGATAATTTAGATTCCTATAGAAGGAGATGAATATCTTGACTCCATACAACTTTTTCTGCAACATTAATTTTTTATTTCCGTAATTATTCTTAACTTAACTCATATATTTCAAAATCCTAGCCGACAATTGTTTCTTTCTTCTCCTTATTACTTAATATTTAAAAAATGTAACAGACAATTGATTCTTCATTATTCCTAGCTTGTTGTCATCATCGATGTCATCGATCAGAACAAATAATTATTTCTGTTGATTATAGTTTCCGATTTTGATTTATGATAACGTTTATCGTAACAAATAGAGTTAGTAGATATCTGTTTTCTACAAAATATATTATTTTGTGTAATTGAATGTGCTTAATATTTGATCTATATACGCACATCAATATTAATATTTTTTTTTTAATAACAAACATGCTTTTTTAATATATACGTATATACATCAAAACATATCAAATCAGGAGTATTTTAGTAAATAAAATGATATTTTTTTCAAAATATATCAAATATATATTTTTTAAAAAAATATTTCGATAGTATTTTACTATTTTTATTTAATTTATAAAATGAATATTTTAGTAATATTTTGCCACATGTCAGATAATGCTTTAATAAAACCAAACGAAAGAAAGCAATATTCTCAGGAATTTATACAATTTGAAATAACGAACCAAATTAGTGAATGCAGTATTATTGAATAATTGATTTTTAAAAATTCAGATTACTGAAAAATAGTATTTTTGGGTATTTTACATAGCGATGAACCAAATGCAATCTTAGGGTGCTGTAGATCATACTGGTATATAAATATTGACATGGTGGAATTTTTCACTGAATCATTATCTTTGCATAAATGCGGCGGATATTGACATTTTTCATGAATAATGTTTGAATTTTCGGATTTCGTATATCTCCTTTGATATTTTTCTAAAAGCTTAAACTAATACGATTACGTTGACTTTATACATTCCAACAAGGTAGGTATTTTTATTTTATTTTTGGATAATAATAGGAGTGTGAGTTAATTGTATGAAAGTGTCTACCATAAAAGTGATAATCGTGTCATTTGGACGCAAATTGACCTTATCGGTTTACATCAATGTAACTCGTTCGGTGGCCGAGCAAGTCCAAATTGCGGATTAAGTCCATTCACACGAGACTCAATACTTGTTTATCGAGGACTAGACCGGACCGGACTAGTTTGGGTTGGTTCACAAGTAAAGTGGTCCGAACCAACTATGCTGGTCCTGGTTTGTTATGTAATAACCATATCTTTTATTTTTGTGGCTACTTGGTCCGATTAGTACCACTGAGAGCATCTCAAAGGTCCCCCCCCCCCTAGAAAAGCTGTTGGATCACAAGATGGGGATGACCACAACAAATGTTTATTTTTTTTTTTTTTAAATTTTAAATTTATTTATTTTTTTAAAAAAAATCAGAGAAAATTGAATCCATATAAAATAATAATTTAACCATCCCTTTCTAAATGCTAAGTATAAAAAATAAGCATTTCTGCTCCTCCGCGAGTTACTCCATCTCTACTTTTCATCTCCGAATACCAATATCATTAGATCCGGATCATCCGTTCGACCGAAAATCGACTGTGGAACCTGACAAGCCGAAATAAAATTTACCTGTTAAGCCCGGAAGTCGGGTTTATCTCAATTGGTTCAATTAAATAAACACCATAATCGGAGCAAAATCTAATTCCATTTCGTTCTGATTCCGAAAACACTGCAGAACACCCATAAGAGGGGATGAATCTCACCGATCCCTGCCATTTGGCACACCAATGAGCGAGTCTAAGAGCGACGCTTACTATTTCTGGTTCGTAGCCACCTACTAATTAATACGAATGCGTGGATATTGCGGACTTGACCACCAATCATCGGACGGGGCACCCTCATGGGGGCCACTCTAACCGCAACCCTAGTCCACCAGTTTCTCTAACTTTAGCCTTCCATTGTCTCTAAAGGTCACACTAATATAGGGCATTATGTAATTATAATTATAATAATAATAATTGAATTATCTACAAAGATGGGAAAGCATTTAGCTAAATAAAAGGACCTAAAAACAATCAATATCTCATAATAACATCCTTTTGCAATTAGAGTATACTTTATTAGGCAAATAATCTAAATATTTCATAAAATGATTCAAAATTACAACTTATGGCTTTCAATTTTAAATATGGATTTGCTATATCTAGCCTATCATAGACTAAAGGCCTTATTGTATGGATCTCAATTATCAAATTTTACGTCATAAAGCGTCATAAATTTGAATAGTTATGACGATTTTAGATTAAAGTCTCATGATTTCAAACAAAGTATCACGTATTTAAAATAAATTTATGAAATATAAAAATCGACCGAATTAAATGAAACGTCAAGTTTACGTTTTCATAAATAAATAAATAAATTATTTTTGTTTGGAAATCGGTAGCTTTTTATTCCAACGAATGATAAACAAAAATTACATCAAGAATTGCTAAATTAGCATTATTAAAAATAATAATAATAATAATGTGAGGTCCATAGAAAATCCGTAAGAAATCATATCATCTAATGCAGCACTTAAGGGAAGAAAGTTAAAAGAAAGGGGGGAATAAATAGAATAGAAGGCATTAGCAAGGGAAGGTGGTGGTGCCTTATCAAGGAAAGGGATATCCCTTTGGCTTTCCCATATTTAATACCCCTCCAATCCCCAAATCTCCATCAAAGATATCCATCACCTCCATAATCTAATGCCACGTCACCTTACTAATGACCCCTAAAATTATCAAATTTTTTAAATTTTTTAGGTTTTATATCCCCAATTTAATCCCCTCCCCCCCTTAAAAGTCTAATTAATCCTAATTTAATCCATCAATCTTATCTTAATCCACAACCCCCCCTTCCTCCTTCACAACCCCACAATTTTATCAAATTATGGGCTTATGAATCCTTCCCCCCTCGGCGGCCTCTTCCCTCCATCACTAACGGCGTAGTTAACGCCGTTAGCTTCTATATCAGATGGCTAACGCCGTTAACAGTTCTAATGGCTACGACGGCGGCGGTGGAAGCGGCGGCGGCGGTCGAGCGCCGCGGCTTCCCCGGTGGACGCGGCAGGAGATCCTTGTTTTGATACAGGGGAAGAGGGTGGTGGAGGGGAGGGGGCGGCGGCGGTCGTCGGCGACGGCGGAGGCGGCGCCGGTGGAGCCGAAGTGGGCTGCCGTGTCGGCGTACTGCAGGAGACACGGGGTGGAACGGGGGGCGGTGCAGTGCCGGAAGAGGTGGAGCAACCTCGCCGGAGATTTTAAGAAGATCAAGGAGTGGGAGACGGCTCACGGCGGCGGCAAAGATTCGTTCTGGGCGATGAGGAATGATCTGAGAAGAGAGAGGAGGTTGCCGGGGTTCTTCGACAGAGAGGTTTACGACATACTGGACGGCGCGGCGGTTACCTCGGCTGCGGAGGTGGTGCCGGTGGAAGGAGAGACGTCGGCAGTGTTTGATAGTGGAAGAGCAGCGGCGGAAGAGGGGCTGTTTTCCGATGGTGAGGAGGAGGAGAAAGAGACAGAGGAAGATGATGAGGGGAGGGAGGAGGAGCGGCCGCCGTCGACCGCCGCAACTGCAGCGGAGCCCCTCGCTGTGAGGATGATGCCAACTTCGGGTGAGTAGCCTGTGGTTTATTACTTCGATCAAACTAATCTTTGCTTCTACAAAAACTTAAACTTCATCATTAAAACATAAAATTTCCCGAATACTTTTTTTTTTTTAAAATCAGAAAAGTTTACGGATTTCTACACTGGTTTGAATCGAGGGCCATAATATAACATAAAGGAGAAAATCTCCTGGGTAATATAGTATAATACACAGACTGTTTATATCTAATTTTCGGTTTCGATACTGCACGACAAATGTACGATCATTACACCTCAACCGAAGAACTTAAACCGAAATACCATAGCCCAAAGTCGTATCTCTTTAGTTAATAAAAAAGAATTTTCTTTTTTATTTTTCAATTATTATTTATTGTTGTATTTTTTCTTACCTTCATATTTAGGACACGCATTCTCTAAATATCTTTCTTTTCATTTTAACTGCATGTCTAAGTGGGTGACATGCATTTGTCAGAGGTTGGCGAACTACTACGATCAATAGTTCAATCTATATCCAATCCCCGGAGTTAAAAAAGGGAGTCCGAGAAGTCAGTTAGCGGAAATACGGACTTCGGCCGATCGGTTTCAATTTAGGAGGCACAATGTAGGGAGATTTTTTTTTGAAAGTGCAATACAATTCGCCATTACTTATCATAAAGGAGGAATCTCGTGGATAATCTAATTCACTTACCATGCTCTGATTCAAAGATCGTGACACTAATATTCGGATTTTAATTCTCCGATTTTGATTGAGGGGATATAATATAACGGTGAAATTTGTTGGGAGAGTGCGGTATAATTCGCAATTTTACGTGACATAAAAGTGAGCAAGTTTATAGAGCTATTGTAATTTTTCTCTACATCTTTTTTATCAGCACGGTGAAATTTGGAATCGCCGATTGTTGCTTCTTTGTTCTCTACCAAAATTTGCGAACTTTTTTTAGCGATTAATAAACGTGTTTGCTCTTACATGCATTCTTTTTTTTTGCTAATTTCAGTTCCTTTTAGTGGCATTTTTTTGCTAATTTTTTTTTTTTTATTGGTTTACAGGTGCAGAGAAGTATTTCCAACATGAGAGCTCTGGTGCAGGTTTTTTTTTTTTCTATTTATGAAAAGTTTATATTAATTTCATCTTCTCGAGTTCTTTTATCTATTATTAAATTTACATGATATTTCAAGTTATATATATATATATATATATATATATATATATATATATATTGTTCTTGACGTTGAGTTCGGTTTCTATTTTATAAAGTTGTAACTTGTAACTGATATTTTAAGCAAAACACTGATAATACATTGCATTTTTAGATATCGTGATCTATATTGTTATAAATTTCAAATAAAGGAGAATGAACGAATAGATCTTTAATCATGATAAAGAATAAACAGCAAGCAAGCATAAACAAGTGCATATGATGAAAAAACAAATTCAAAAGTTAGCTGTTACTCATCAAAAATTAAGTTAAAAAAATAAGAGATATCTCATAATCTGATCATAATATATAATCTAGTATAGTCGTGGAGATAGAGTATTTTTATGCCCCTTGATATGGTGAAATAATAAAATTATCATTGTCATTTTTCTGGAAAGACGAGGGAAATTAATTTGACATAGGCATTCGGTCAAGGTGTCATAAAAATATCATTTCAAATTAGGAAGGCATATTTTGCAATTTCATATTATCGAAGGCATAAAAACGCAAATGCCTCTTATTTTAATGTAGTTGACCAAAGAGCAGTATAACATATCCAGGTTTGGTTGAGAAGAAAGAGCAGGCCAAGTACCACGTGGATTCTTGAACACATTTTTCATTATAAAATGATGTATTTCAGCCAAAAAACTAATCAAATGATGCAAACTTTTTGAAATAAAATATTTTTGGAGAGTTCTAATATCCTTCCTTCTGCATCTGTTATTACTTACACAGAGTTCTTTAAAACATCTTTCAAATTAGATGAAGAATTACCAACATTATTAACTATAATGAATCAAATCATTGTGATTGTATAATCGTTTCTTATAGATTAGAACAGAGGTGTCTGAATTTCTCATTAGGTTAGGTTGGTGCAAAACTTGTAATTATATTATCTGATTTCAAATTGTATAAGCTATGACAAGCAAAGCTTTTAAATTAATTGAAATGGTAGGCAATACTTGAATTATTATAATTTTTTGGAATAATGTAAAAAATTTCTGCTTTTTTGTCTATTTTTGAAGGGATTAAGTAGATTGAAGAAGTATAATCATCAAATAAACTTCTTATTCTGCTTAATGCTTTTGATTTAGGAATTATGTCAAAAAACTCCTAACTTTTCTAAACTCGTACAAATCAACCATGCCTATTTAACTTTTTCCAAATAAAATTTCTGGTCGGAAACTCAAAAGTATTCCAAACTACTATTTAGTGTTGCCATTACTTGTATCATAGTATTCGGACTGAAGTATTCTAGGCGAGCTATCTTAGTATTACCATGAGTTAAAAAAGTGTTATGGGCGGGCTAAATAGTGTTAGAGGAAGTTTTTGAGGGATTGCTTTGTTCAAGTTATGCAAAGCTTTTTTTTTTTTTTTTTTTTTTGGACAATGCCTCTTTGATCTATGCATTGCTGATTGAGATAATATAGATCTTAGCAAAGATTTTGAAATTGATATTTATTTTGTTGAAGAGAGGGGTTTCTTACAAAATGAATTACACGGTCGATCTTTCCGCAGGTAGGAGTAACGAGAAACAACCAGCAGGGAATCTCGAACAGGAGCCGTCGTCCCAGGAAGGCCACGAGCAAGCGCAGCAACACGCGGAGGCGCACGACGAGCAGTCCAGGGCGACCGGCGCGGACGTGCAGCAGCAGCTGGTGCAAGTGCTGGAGAGGAACAGCAGAATGATCGCGGCGCAACTCGAAGCCCAGAACCTCAACTGTCAGCTCGACAGAGACCAGCAGAAGCAGCAAGCCGACGGACTACTAAACATTCTAGGAAAGCTCGCGGACGCTGTCGGCAGAATCGCCGATAAGCTCTGAAGAAGAACCAAGCATCTGGGGATAGTCTTCTATGTTGTACAGATTCTATAGAATATTGATGATTGAATAGGTAATTATGGGAGATATATATATAGGCTGATTTATACTGGTGTTTATACTGGAAGGGTTTAAAGTTTCATGGTAATGAATAGGGTTTTACAATATGAATGAATAACTTGGAAGATCTCTCCACTTTGTTTCATCTGTTTTATACATGCAAAAACTGAATATTGAGTTAGGGTATTTGTGTTTTTAGGCCCCCTATAATTTGAACTTATAAAATGTGCCCTCCTAATTTAGAATGACGTTTTTATATCCTATCGAACATATGAAATGATGAAATTGCTATCGTCAAGTTAATTGTCATCGTCTTTTAAAAAAAAGATAAAGACAGTTTCGTTATTTTATACGGTCAAGGGGGCACAAAGAATACCATTTTGATTAAAGGGGCATAAAAATGTAATTTCGAACTATGGGAGCATAAAAACGTAAATGCCCCATATGAGTTCCTAAACAAAGTTAACTGGCATTTATACTACCTACGCTGAGATAGATGGGCATGTGTTTGTTCATGCAATTAATGGTGTTGCATGAACTAGAATGACAAGATTTAAAAAATTTTATACTTATTTTTAATTTTACAAAACTATAAATAAACATGCAGCAGCGCGGTCGGCATAGCACCATTTATACGTGCCGGAGTCTGAATATACTCAAACTGTTTGCGTAAGCTTAGATATAATGCATTCAATCTTTATGTTGTCGCCTATGACATGTAATTTATGCCGACCTAATTTTGTCGTCCGGTAAATGCATCATATTCCAAGTAAAATAGATTAAGAATAATTTTAAAGAAAAGAAATTAATAATAATAATAATTAGTTCTTCCCCCTCTTTTTTGTCTTTTTCTTTTGTAGTATCTTGTTTGCCTATGTCCTAGAATTTCAAGTTAATGCTTAAACGATGCAAAGCACGGGTCTATATTACTAAATAGAAATGCGGGATATAATTTGATTTTTTTTAAAAAAAAGTAATGCTATTAAGCAAATAGATTCCAATTCGTTAAAATTTTTACTATCAGAGTATATGGATATCCAACTAATCTCGATAGAGTTGAAGGGAGATCGCAAGTGTAAGATCGGCCTGTCCCATTTAAAAATAGAACGATCCAATTTTCGAAAGTGATTAATATATAAGCACATTATCCTTCAGCCACCAGTTGATATGGAACAATTTTGGAAATACAATGTTATATCCACAAGTCAGATTTTAATTCGATCCAACCTAAAATTTACGTTGGCCCACTATGCGCCTTTTAAAAAACATTTGCATATCTACCCACACACTCGGATCTACTCACATGCACAATGTCCAACAGTAAGCTTGTCAACCAAAATGTTTTTTTATAGAACAGTTGGCGATAAGCTTGAGCAGCTAATTTGTGAACCGGGTACACGGGCATGCCCGACTTAACCACTATTTTATATGGCGAGTCAGAGCGGTATTTCAGTAAATCATCTTCTAAAGTGCAAATTGTTGATAGATTTTATTTTAGGGAAATTGCATATCAGCCCCTATTTTCAGGGGCCGATATATACTCCTGAAAACGGAAAAACGCGCGACGTGGCAGTGCGTGCGTCGGGCGTTTTTTCCGTTTTCGAGAGCTGATTTGTACAAATTTTGAAAACGGAGGCTAATATGGAATTTTTTTCTTTTATTTTGACATATGAAAGAAATAGAAAAGAAAATCAACCAAATATTTAAAAATTCAAGCTGACTGGCGACTTTTAACGGTCATGCATGTGACCTTAATGCACGTATGACCCCTTTGGGGGTCACACGTTCTTCATACTTGCGTGCGAGGATCGTAGCAAGTAAAACCAAAGAAGAAGAGTTGGGAGAGAGAAAGAAGGGCAGCAGGTCACTGGCGGCATCGGAAGCGGTGTGCCGACGGAGGTATGGGGTGTCATGAAGGACTTATTTTTGGTTGCGTCTGTCGGTGCCGGTGCCGATAACTTCAGCATGTGCTGGTCGACATTGCCACCGGACCACACTTAAAACCTTGGACGCAGCACATGCGACGACGGAGGCACGCAGGGGAGATTTTTCTAGGAGAGGGGTGATAGATGTTTCGATGTCTTTACTACCTTGTAGAGCTGTGCTAAGGTTTTATTTTAAGGATAATTGCATATCAGCCTCCCTAAAAGCAACAATCGCATGTTTCAGTCCATGTAAACGCAAAAATGCGCGACGTGGCGGCGCGCGAGCGCGCCACGTCAGCGCGAAAACACATTTCGAAAGCGGAAATACAAAACATAAACTTTGGAGAGCTGATATGCAATTATCCTTTTATTTTATTAGTTGTATTAGTGTTATCCTGGGGTGCCAGGTGAGTTTTTAAAAGCAAGCTATATATGAATTTATAAATATGTTCATGAATCTTACAAGCACCATCTGTAAAAAAATTAGAGAATTTATAGATTTGTGATGATAATACGAATTTTTGGATCTATCTAGACCAAAAGATTAGAACTCTTTGTTTGGTGTAAAAGAATTAATACCATCCTTAAATTTATTTGTTATACTAGTCATCCAAAAATAACTCCGATTACGGACAAAATATTTTCACAATAAGCTCATAAAAAAAATAATAATTAGAAAATAGACGTGGCTATTCATGTCTCGGGTACTTTGGTTATCCCACTTGCTGGGCCCTTGAAAAAGGGTGGATGCGATAAATGATAGCTTAGAATCATAGACAATTAAACTATTTAATCTTTCCATCATGTTGCTATATGGGACTAAATATTAACTAGCACCAAGCTAGCTTATTTTGTTAGAACCATTACAAAGTAACAGCTAAATTATAGCACTGTACATAGCACTATAGCATTTATCTTAAACTACTTTTTTTTTTCTTTTTTAATAACTTGAGATCAAACTTTTTTAAAGAAAGACCAAGGCAGGAACAGTGTCCGGACACGTCAAACCCGCAAGGAAGCTGCTCACGGCTTGGCTTGTAGCCCGCTGAGCCAAGCACGCTATGAGCCGAGCTATCCAGGCTCGATCACCATATTCTGAAAAAATTTGATCTCAAATAAACTAAATTTTAAAAAAAAATGTTACACCGCCATGCAGAGACGTCACAACATCGCAATCGTTGCAGAGCAGCGGCTATATATATATATATATATATATATATATATATATATATAGTTGTACGAGTCAACATTCCGAGGCCAAGCGGACCAGCACGGTTGCATCCAGGCGGATCCCACTGTTGTGCAGCGGGCCAGACCTTCGCCGCGGGCAGAGCCATGGGCCTAGGCTTTTATTGACATCTCTAATAATGTCCCCAACTAAACTTTGCAAAGAATTAAAAAAGATATTTCTCTGGTTTTGACCACTAATTGTTTAATTCAAACTAAACACATAACCAATTTTTTAAATGATTATTGTTGATTCTATTTGTAAATTACTTTTGAAAAATACCATTTATCCAAATTTCGATATCAACGAAATCATTGACCTGCATAAATGAAAATCTTGACAATAAAAACGAGCTACATGAATGAATATCTCGGTATCCTGCCTTTGATATTTTTTTTAATTTTAATTTTAATTTTTAAGCTTTGTGTTATTTTCTCTCTGATATGGTGATGTGATACTGCCAACCACCGATATTTTCCAATATTTATCTAAGAAAAATTTTGCTCCTCTCGCTACCGTCAATTATCTTTAATTTTTCTTTTAATAAAACCATAGTAATTATAATTTATTTATTATCAGCACCGGCCGGCAAACCTCTCGCATTTAGAATTTATCAAAACTCAACCCGGCACCGAAACTCTGCATTTATCAGGGACATTTGATGATTCTAATATAATCAGAATCATAACGCTAAATCAAAATAAATTTAATATATATTCAGATACATTGTGTACAATCTAAATTACGTCAAGGGCCATAAGGCCATTTATTGAATTGCAGTATGATAACCTACATAAAAAATACACACACTTTCTCAAATATAAGATAGGAACCATTAGAAATATTTACGTACCGAAATTCAAATAACCTCGTTAATTTCTTCGTATTATATAAGGCGATTGAAATGGACGACTCTAAATAAATTGTTTTAAAAAAAAATGTTATACACATATCTAAAGTGGATAAATTTCGATCCATATGATAAAAAAAGCATGTAGATCAAAATCAAGATTTTAGATGGATATATCATATCATATCATTTTGGAATCCCATAAAATAGTACTATTTACGCCATTCATTATCCTAATTTAAAACTTTTTGATGTACAAGTGAAACTTAATTAATACTTACAATTTTTTATTTTGAATATTTTTGTACTACTAGGTAACTATTTTTTTTTTTGAGACTCGTATCATCGAAAATGACCCAACATAATTCTAGCGTAGCTCCTCTGGAGAGAATATTAGCATATTCCCCTAAGTCAGAGAGAGAGTACCCAATTTACACACTTAGCCCTTTGACTATAATATTTTGGACATGCAACCAGATCGACGTATCTCAGCTTATTTTACTACATAGAGGAGCCCAACAGGAACATGTTATATTGACATTAGTATTATTATGACCACAGCTAGTTCCTGTACAAGATTGGTGCTTATCAGAAAGTTACATAGAGATTAACAAAATGCTCACCTAATCCTCAGATACTGATCCCTTGTACCGCCGACGAGTTGAGATACGATATCACATGATCAGCTGCTTTGCATCCTGAACTTATTGCTTTGCCCACAGAAAGCCCATCCTTGTGGTTACCTGTGCAGTTAGAGCTGATCTTTGGAGAATCTTAAGAGGAAGACGAAAAATTAAAAGAAGATTACATAGACGTCACATTGTGATTTTTATCCTATGATTTCAGAGAGGATGGAATCAGACGGATCATGAAAGTTCACCACCACTCGCTTTTTATGATTAATTGCAATGATACTCTGCGTAATATATAGCACACTTCCGAAACAGTCGAGTGGTATATGCTACTTTATTTATCAAATCTTCAGTATAAGGACAAAAATATTCAAGGGAACGGTTCCTCACTGGATATGTACTATCTACTGCTTTTATAAGTTCCTAATGCATGACGATCCGATCTTATAAGCTGAGACGCATAATTTAGTTTGGTGCAAGGTAAGAACCATTTTCCTTTTAGCCGTTTTGGGTAGGGGTGCTCAACTGGTCCGGACCGGACTGAAGACCGAACCCAAACGAAAAGAAGGACCGCAGACCGGACCGAAATTGGACCGGTCTGGACTGGACCGTAAAAGAGCGGAACCGAACCGGACCGGACCGGTTTAAGTTCTACGAGTCGTCGTAATACGTATGTAGGTATAGTTTCGGACCAAAAATTGGCCTGTCCTAAAGTGGATATTATTTAAATTGGTCAAACACACAAATATTAGGACATGATCTTTTTTAAATTGTTCAAATACGCAAATACTAGGCCTAAACCTTATTTAAATCGAATCTCGGTCCGGTCCTCGGTTTTTCGGGTCTTGGACCGGACCGAGGACCGATTAATAGCCAAACCTTGGACCGTGGACCCCGTCCGGTTTTTCGGTCTAGACCAGTATATGAACACCCCTAGTTTTGGGGCCTACCTATAGGCTGTATGGCCCATGTACAACCTTGATTGCCCTCGGGTTACAGCAAGCACTTTGAATAGAAACCAATTGTAAGTCAAACTTACCTGCATAAAAAAATCCGGGGAGATCCTTTTCCATTTTATGAATAGCCTCCAAGACTTGACCGTAGTCAAGGCCATACAAGGGAAAGGCCTTCTTCCAATAAATGTGCCTACAGTTTTAAATATATCTTGTCTTCAGTTTGAATAAAGAATACAACAATGTGGATCCAAGTAATTACTTTTTCAAAAATTTTGAAGTAAAAAACAGCTAAGCAAGTATTGATATTTTTTTAAAAAATTAAATTAACAAATATGACGTAACACTTACTTGACAAATGTTGGTTGTCCCTCTGCACCCAGCAATTTCTTAAGATCAGAAGTAACAATTTCTTTTAGCTGCTCCCTGCACGTTATCGACCATTTACAAACCAGATATAGTTGAACTATTAGGATAAATGAGATAGGTTTGGCCTTTTTTTCTTGTGCAAGTATCAGAATTATGATGATAATGTCAAAAGCCAGATTTTCATACGGTGAAGCATCTGCCAGATCTCTATTCCGGCTTCCTCCAACAAATGTAGTATAGAGATACTGATCACTTGGAGCACGGTCAGGGAACATCATGGACGAAAAGAGAGTGCCTATGAGATTCAAGCAGAGACAGCTGAATTAGTCATCAACTCAACATTGCAGCATCTTAATAATCATAGAACGCATAAGCATCTTAACATAGAACGAGTGATCATACATGAAATGCATAAAAAATATACTGATTCAACAAAAGCAATATTTCAGCCAGTTGTTTCAGACAAGTGCTTACCAAGTGTTTGCAAACCATTTGTCTGTTCTTTGGAAGGAACTAAAACACCAAATCCTTCAAGTGGTCTTTTTACATTTTCCTTTTTAAAGGATGTAATTAGGACAGACAAAGGTAAGTACATAACCTACAAAACCAACAGATTGTTAATGTTTTATAGCCATCTTCATAAAGCAGTCTACTGAAGATTTTCGCAACTAAATCCAAAGTCAGTACCATGTAATTACATAAAAAAATAATAGTCACAACCGTTAAATGAAATACATGAGCATTTCAACCAAGATAGACTTGACAAGAGCTTAAATCCCCAATCCTTGAGATATCTCTCCCATCATTTAAAAAAAAATAATAAATAATAAATAAAATAAAATAAAATGGACAGAAGGTGAAGTGACAGTGTGTGTAAATGTTTGACATCTAAAATTCGATTTTTAAAACTAAGGATATCATGTGACATTCCAACGTATGGGAAACTGTCGCCATCTCTGGTAATTATAAAACTTTCTTTTCTAGGATAAAACTATGATTTTATGTGCCGGACGGCAATGTGAAGATCTGGCACCCAGTCAAAGTCGAGCCGTCTGTGCTGATCGTGCCGGGCAACACAGTGCACATAATTATTTTTATTTTTAATTTTTGCTTTGCGTTTATAAATCCCTTCTATTTGCCATACCAACACTCTATATGACAGTAAATTATGGACTATATACTTTTGCTATGTAATTGAAACTTTTGTATTTAGTGTTTATTAATATTTTTTGTTATTGCTTAAATAATTTTAATATTATAAAAATAAAAAATTATACGGATCTGCACTGTCAGCACAGTACGATAGGCTTGGTCGGCGTGTCTCGAGTTTTGGATTTACCAAAACTTGGCTTAGCATGGTACGGAAAACCTTGCATAAAACTAAATCAATTATAAGCCACAAACTGAAAAAGTCGAAGCATAGTAATTTAATTTCCCAAAACCAATCTCATTCTTCACTGCAGAAAGTTACTTAGATAATTGATCTTAAATAGAGAAAAGTAAGAAATACATGTGCATAGGTGATTTATCTAGTGTCCATTCTATGCATCATAAAAATAAAATTTAAAAAAAAGGCATAGAAACTGGCTATCTCATGTTATAGATACATGTATTTGGGTACTAGTCATGAAAGAAACAGTTCCATAGTGTTGTCAAAGTATTGATAGAACAATAATGGTTCCGCATAATCTAGAAGTATAAATGTGAGAATAGGTATCTTAAGCTCTTTTAAGGATAGGAAAAGTTTCCTAAACTAGATAACAAATCAAGTGAACATCTAACATATGAAAGGAAGAATCATTAATCAGAAGTTTTTAAATGAACATTCAAGAATAAACCAGAGAATGGGCCAACGCACCTTTGGGAGAAAATTAAGCACAAAAGGGTTCCCACCTTTCCTGAATTTCATCTCTTTAACATTACAAAGTGGTGCCTGAACCATTTACAAGTAATGACTAAAGTAACAATGAAATTTATGTGACAATAAGCTCTACAATCATCAGTTTTGAAGTTATAGTGCACATTCAACAGTAACAGAAATTACCAATAAAAGACAGCCTATGCACAAATGTATAGAAATTGGTTACCGTCATTATGACTGCATCAAAAGAACGGGGCTCGGAAATCTCTTTACTTTTATCATGACTTGTGGAGTAGGATATTCCCCATTTATTTAGGAGAGAGCTCTCATCATGATTGCAAGATAAAGATAAGACTCGTGAATTCAACTTCAAATGATCGTCACCAATCTCTGAACACAGTGCATCTGTCAAAACCTGCAGGAGCAAATGATTTGAGGGACAAGTGATTGTCATGCATATTCTGGGACCTCGTTTAGCCGCAGTGCAATTAAAGAACCTGACAGGATTTATAACAAAGACAAGCAAAGTACATGAAAATCCACCAACATTGTACATGCATACCAAAAACTTACCTGCATTCCGCCACAAAATGAAAATGAACCACGTTGACGCTTTCTTGTTCTGACAGAAGTTTCACCTGGATTACTACTTGCTCTACCTGAAATTTTCGACTTAATTGCACCAAGGATAACTGACCCAAACCTAAACATATCAAGAATAATTAAGTATGAGGTGCAGAACAAGTTTTTCTGTTTACAACTGCAGTTATTGGATGACTTCATAATCCTTGAAGAATTTTTCTTATGACAGGAAAAAAGGGTGAGCAACATAAAAGAAAGAGGAAGAGAAAAAATAGAGGCGACCTTGAACATGTTGGAATTAAGGTGGGGACTTCATAATGAATCTGTGAACATAGCTAGGTCATACAAGTTTAGCAACAGAGAAATATGCTTTTAAGGATGTTTTTGGTCCACGGGAAAATAACCAAGTTTTCCAGGGAAAACTGGTTTTTCAGCGATGTGGGGTTTCAGTATGGTAGCTATGACATCAACACGTTACCACCAGTATTGTTAAAAGGCGCCCGGGCGCTCACCTAGGCGGTAAGCCGAGGGGACACGAGGCCCAGGCGCCTTAAGAACGTCAAGGCGAGGCGATGTTCATAAGGCGCCGCCACCCAGGCACCCGGGCTAGCGCCTTGGCTCGTAGGCATGAAAAAAGTTGGGCGAGAAGAATTTTTCATTTTTACTCTTTTCTTTAAGTGTTGAAAATTTTAAGTGAAAGGTAAAAAAGTAAACTTAGTAAAAACAAAGGAGAAAAAAAATGCTTATAAATGCTTGAATTATCAATTTAGAGTTTGCTCCCCCTCTGCTTGCATTGTTTTTTTTTTTTTTGGCAATGTTTTAGTATGTAAGTTTTATGTTATTTTGTATTTGTGTTATAAAACTATTTGGCATGCAGCTGGTTAGTTGAAGCCGTTGAAGAATTTAAGATATGGTGTTACATTAGCTTCATTACTTTTTTTTCATAGTTCTATATTCATGATAAAGTTGCATTAGCGCCTTCTTCGCCTAGGCGAGTGCTTTACATCGCCTAGGCAAGCGCCTTGGGCCTTTTGTTGCCTTGACGCCTCAGAGCGCCTTTCGCATTTAACAACACTGGTTACCACAATATTTACAAAATATGTGGTTTACATTTTCCTCAAATTTAACAGGTAATGATAACAGATTATCTACCACATGAGCGAAGGAATTGTTCCGACATTTCAGAATAGGCAAGCCATGACAGAGATATTCAGAATAGGCAAGCCATGACAGCGATATCATAAGGAACATTAAAGAAACCAGATAAAAGAAATGCTTACTTCTTTTCGAGATTCCACAACTCTGGAAATGCATGACGCATCTGTACAGTCAAAGTTTCCAAAAGCCTTTCATAAGTCATTGCAAGAGGAACATAAGAGACATGTTGGCTGTAGAAAGCATTCACTTTGATAAAAGACTATATGAACAAATTGCCAACAATGTTGTTCCCCTTCTTTTGGGAGAAAGAGTCAGGGGTATCAAACACTTCCACATAGGCTTCCATCGGACAATTTATTAAGATGATAGAAACATGCAGGCACACAATTAATAAAACATTGAAAATGAAAAATCTTTCGTGAAGGCATGGAAAGACACTCACAGACAAAGAGTCGGTATCTCCACCGTTTGTGCCAGCTACAAAGGGATCAACGAGATAATCTACTACCTAAGCACAACAATTGCAATGCTTTAATAACATACATTAGGTTTTACTTGAACATCAGCACAAGCAAGAACAAGAGCACCACCTCAGCTCCAAAATGGCGCTGAAAGAATTTGCGAACGCTGCAATAATGAACAGGTACATGTTCAGGTTAATCCACACTCCTAGTTGAATATTGCAATACATAATGCTGCATATGGTCATTTCTTCTTAACTAATACTGCACTTGCTGTTAATAGTTTCAATTATTTTAAAAGAGAACAACTATATTATTCAGGATGTGAAGCTATCAATTGGTTGAAGGACGAGACTTTTAGAAGAGATAAGAACTGTGAAATTTGGATGATGGTGGTTGGAATACACTTTATGGCAGCAATGATCACAGAGGAAGTAACACGATTCACTTGTTATTTTATGTAGTAAAACTACTATTACAGTTTTATGATATTTAGCATTTTTTTTAATTTAAACAAGCTAATAAAAAATGGAAGTGGCTTCGGATGAAAAAGCTCCCTAGTCACCTCCTCTTAGGGATGTTCATCAGTCAAGAACCGGACCAGAAACTAATTTAGGCCAACATAGGAACCACGGACTTAAACACAAAAGGTCCGGGACAGACCAGTTAAATCACCGACAGGACAGTATCGGTTTAGACAAAATAATGATAAAGATAGTTAATTTAACAATATCTAATAAGCAAATTCAAACTTAATCGACAAACCTACTGAAAATGTTAATATATAACTTACTGCTAACAATAAACATGTAACATTTATTTATTTAATACAAAATAATGTCAACATTAAGAAAATTAGTAAAATCGTAATAAAACTGATCCACAATCTGGTTCACCAGTTTAACTGGTTTGGATAGGATCGGACCGGACCAAAGACCAGTAAGGGCAAGTCTGGTTACATGGGGAAGGTAGGTGTATATGTTCAGATGAAAGATGTGAGTTTAGTTTCAAAAGGTTGAATTTGGTTACATGGGGAAGGTAGGTGTATATGTTCAGATAAAACCAACAATGCCAATCGGAATCTATATCATAAATTGGCTGCCGGAGAAAACCCTTATCAACTTAAAACTTCTATTTAAGAAAACTTAATTTAATTCTTGTTGTTGTTGTCTAGTTTCGAAATCATATAGCTTTTTCTTTCTTAACACCCAATTTCATATGTTTTGAATGATATTGTCGATACTTTTCAGTAGTTGGGCCAATTTGGACTAATCGAACTTATTTGGGTTCAACTGTATAAGATTCCAGTTTAATTCAGTTAATTTAATTAATTATGTCTAACTAAGTTAAACTGGAACATTTTGACAATATAGGATTAACTTGGAGTGCAACCGTAGTTAAATTTGACCCAATTAGATTGATTTTGACTAAACATGGTTTAGCTGGCTCAATCGGTGTTAATTTGGCTAAGATCAGATGCAACTTCAAATATATCTGCTAAAAGCAGACACAATTGAGCAATTGGGCTGAATAATTGATTAGAAAATGAGTTCAATCGAGTCCACAGCCACTCTTGCGCTTGCACGACCACTAGTGCTAACTTTATGATGATGTCAGGATGTACAACCTTGATGAACTAGTAAACAAGATTGTTCATGTCCTTCTGTTTTATTAAATAACAAACTTAACAAAAGTTCAAAATGTTAAATGCTAAATGAACAACCATGTAGTAGTTGGCTTGACTTGATTATGCTCGTTAAAAGAGCTAGTTTAAGAACTCGATTTAAAAAAATAATAATAAAATAAATAAAAATCAATTAGAAGCTTGGCATTGGCTCGATTAGAATCTCATGCATCAACTGAATAAAATCTTATAGTAGTTTGTCGAGCTTTAACTCTTTTGTAGTACGCGCAGGTGATGTAATGAGTTGTGTGGATAGAACTACAATTTTCTAATTCCCAATTCAGACATCATGTTGATTTCAGCAAGTAGAAATCGATATCCTTTACAAAGACAATATTCAAACAAACCAGGTTCGCGCATGCTTATGTCAAAGCACAATAAGTGAAGGTTAAAGAAAACAAGAAATACTGACACATAATTCTTTCTACTCAAGTCAGGACCACAATTGTATAGACTGATTCATCTAGATTTTTTCGTACTTTCAAACAAATGTTTAGAAGAAAAGGCCAAATTATAGAATGCATTAGTTGTGTAAAATCACCTTTCTTCAGGCCCTTCATCAGAAACTTTTGTAGGAGACTTATTGGAAGTACGCTTCCATAAAAATGGCTCCAAAATAATTTTTAACTGCATAAATGCTCAAATTATATTAAAACAGCAATTACAGAAAACTAAGCTTCATGCTTAAATAGCATAAAGATTGAAGAACAATGGAGTGTATGTAGTGCACGATCTGAAGATACTGAACACCAAAGAAAACAATTTGGGAAATAGTTATTTTTTCGTCATGTATTTATTATCATTTGAACATTCAGAAGACAAGGCAATGTAAATAACTTAATAAGCCATCATCTTAACACTTAGCCATTCATAATAGCACTTTCCTTCTGCAAACTCGGTAAATAGGACTAATTTTCACTATCAAGCAAATAAATATACACAAAGGTCAAAGGTCAACTTCAGAAGTGATGAGAGCCAAACCAGGTCTTCCAAGACAATGAATTACCAAACCGGTTGTATTGTTCCAATAGAACAAATAACCAGAACCCAAGCAAATCTTCGTAAGAATTCTGCAACTGTAACTATCCCGTAACTCTCTCTCTCTCTCAAAATACATAATGGAACACAATCAAATGTTACCCAAAGCATATGCAAGAAATATGAGATTGCTGATAAGGAATCCAGCCTAGAAGCTAATGACCTCTTATCCAATGGAAGACAATGCTTATACCTTTATATATTTAGAAATTACCTGAATGCTTAAGCTTGGGAATTTAGAGAATAAGGATGTAAAACAATGAAGAGCTGTATAGCATCACTTAAAAAAGTAAAGGGAGGTATGATTAACTTTACAAATGGCATAACCTTATATACATATAGAAGACACGCATATCAAGTGATATTTCTCATAAGACCCACAACATTTTGAAGTATAAAGTTTGAGAATAGAACGAGGGACCAAAATCACAGGTACAACGACAGGAAGGAAACTTGCACAAATCAGTAAAATAAACTATGCAACCATGACAAAGGAATCTACATCCTAAAACGAAGTACCATGCATCAGTATGATTGGATTTTAACTTCTCCTTGAGATATTGAGGCAGAAAATACCCACCACAAGTTTTGATTTTGTCAATTTATATATCTAGGTGACTTTGAATCATTCGTCTTTGTCAAAGACACCAACAGCAATGGTGTCTTTTAAGCAGCAAACATCTTATTAGGGGTTTTGTCGAAAAAATCTATGCTTTGCAAAACTCTATCAAATAAGCCCTTGGTTTGTAAAGAACTTACGCAATGACTTAAAAACACATAATATAAATCTTTATAAAAAAGAAAAATTTGAACACCATTTTACTGTGCTCTACAACTTTTGCATTCAAAAGTTTTTTAAAAAAAAAAAAAAATTCTAACACAGATGCTCTTAGGTTCCAAAAGTTGTTATAACCAGTGAAGACTTCGAAGCCTTAAAATATCTATTTAGAAGCATTTTTAGAAAAAAAAAATTCAATATAAAAATTGAATAGCAAAAAATCTTATTTTTCTTATTCAAAAAAAAATAAAATAAAATAAAAATACTTACACATGTTTTTGGCTTGATTTAGTAATTATAAAAAAAAAGGGTTTATTTGGGAGAGCGGTACAAAAGTAGGAACTGATATGAAATTATTCCAAGATTTTAAATCGTACTACTTTGTCCTTCAAGAAGAACTACATGTATATTTTCTAATTCCAAGACTTCATTACAGCAAGAAAGTCAAAAACCAAAGAAGAAAGTTTGGTGCCACTTCTCAAAAATGAAAAGCAACAACTTTACAAACATAAAAATAGCAGCTTTTATAGCAAAAGTCTAAACACCATATGTATGTGGATGACATGGTATAAAATGCTTTGATATGTTTAAAAACTTGACAGAGCTAACAGATCAACATTGTAAGCAAAGAATGCTTATGATAATATATTCTCAAAACAAACCTTTGAACTTGGAGAAAGCACACTACTCTTAATTAATGAGACAGGATTTGATGGGATCTGAAATACAATGTGACCAAAACTTGTTAGATTGAAAATACAGTCCATATGAGAATGAAAAATTAATAGCTACCATACATAAACAACTTTGCCGAAACTCATTGCATTACCAGCTCTGGCACTCCATTTCTCACGATGTACCTTTTATTCTGAGAAATAGGCTGTAAGGCAGAACATTCCAATTTATTAGTAGATAGAACAACTGGAAAAATAGCATCAAAAGTATACTTTATCACAAAAGACATGTTTTAGAAGTAGTCTTCTTTAAATAGAAGCATGTACATTAAGATGAAACTTGTCTTCATAATCTGATTTGATATCTCCACAGATCCATGCTGAACAGCTCTATTAGCTAGCATTCCTATTCTTGCTCCTTCCATCACTGGCTTGGAATTTACAATTGCGAGGTGTCATTTCAACCGACAAGATGAGTCTAAGGAGATGGCAAGTGGAGATTACGAAGTATTGATAGAAGGAGCTGACGCAGTGGTAGAAACTATTGTTCCGTATGAAAAGGAGGATAAAACATACTTTCACTTAAATACTGCGAGATTATTTAAACATTATTATTACCCATGACTAGCACAATGAAAAAGTTGTGAATCTTGCTTTCAGTGCAGACTAACACACAAATGCCAATGTATACATATGCTTAATACAATACTCTCCCAACAAGTCAACGAGAATTGAAGCATGGCTCATCTTACATACATTCACAGAGCATTCCCTAAATATACATGTATTACCAAGTATATAATGCACGAATAAATTGCTGTATATGGAAATTTCAGCTAAGTTTGTGGGCAATTCACCAAACATAGAAAATGCTATGAGGTTAATCAGTAGTCAAGGGTTCTGCATATAGCTAGAAATCCTTGCAACAAATAAATAACTCTTGTGTGCTTAGTTGTGCGTGTTTTCATCTTACAAAGGTTCGCAACATATAGTTGAAATTAACTTGCTCCCATTCCTTCCTCTTGATTAGAAAGTAGAACAGGCAAACATCAATAAGTTGATGGAATTGAAGCTGATTGAAATGACCATGGATGTTCTAATAACTTTGATGCTAACCTTAAAGAGAACAGAAATTCATCATAACATCTAGGGAAGAAAACAAAAGCACAAGCCTTCGACATGGAATTAAGAGCAAAGATAGACACTTACAAATTGTTGTTTCTGTCGTAGACCTAGGCCATCTATTATCTTTCCTACTTCAACTCCACTCTCAGTCTGAGCTCAAATGCAAAAACAAAAGAGAAACTTGAGCCAGATTTTGATAAGTAGACATTACCGACACAACAAACTTTGTACATTGCCACACATCACAATTATTCTTCTAAGTCTTCAGCTTTCCCAAAGTTGCTATTAAAATATCTGGATCTTGGTCAACTCACCATTGTATTTGCCCCTTCATCCCAAATGAATCCATCTTGTGAACTGCTCTTGATTTTTCCCCCAGTTCTTTCTTCAGCTTCAAAAAGGGTAACGTTCAAACCGTTTGATTTAAGTTTATATGCTGCAGCTAGTCCACTGTGAGCATAGAAAAGGTGTTGGCACATAAACACAATCATCAACTATTTTAGATAACAGTGAAAAAGAGTGAAGCTCTGAATATAAATATAGCAACCTATGTAAGCCAATATCAAGACAACAGATAAGTTATGAATAAGGTAGTTTACTAGCTAGTTGCAAATTCGAGCACTAACGGTTTGAGGGCTACGATCAAGGCATCAAAATCCAGGATCAAATAAATCAGAAGTGGAAAGATGAAACAAACTCCCTAATCATCAAAACAGAACCTTCCCAAAATCAACCAAGCCTTTGGGTTTTGTTATAATGCAACAAGAGGAGAAGGGTTTCTTTTTACAATATCTTCAATTAGGCGACATGAAAAATAGATAAGAACTCATGTACGCTAGAGGAATCTAACCCTATATAAAAGTTGAGTTTTTTTTAGCAGAGAAGAAGCCACGTGGCTCCCTCCCAAAACACGTTCTTCTTCTTTCACCCCACATCATTTTTTTGCTCAAAAGCTAAAATTATAACTCTTTCTTTATCAAAAAAAATGCACCGCTCACCGCCTGCAACTACGCCGCTTAGCTCAACTACGCCACATATACTACAGAGGTCTTTGTCGGATGAGAAAGGTGTCCACGTGATCTCCACTTCTAGCTACGCTGCTCGCTCAAACCATATATAAAAGTTGATATTTTTTGAGCAGAGAAGAAGCCACGTGGCTTCCTCTCAAAACACGTTTTCCTTCTTTTACCCCACATCATTTTTTTGCTCAAAAGCTAAATTATAACTCTTTCTTTATCAAAAAAATGCACCGCTCACCGCCTGCAACTACGCCGCTTAGCTCAACTGCGCCACCTATACTACAGAGGTTTTTGTCGGATGAGAAAGGTGTCCACGTGGTCTCCACTTCTAGCTATGCCGCTCAAATTGTACTCCATACTTCCACTTCTAACTATGCCGCTCATTCTCTCCCTCATAACAAGCACGCCTGCGTTCGCTGGCCAGACTTCCTGTGTGCTTCAAACGACCGTTTTTTCCAGCTCAAGCGTCCAACAGCGCGAGTGATCCGGCCTGCCACTACCTGGTAAAAGGTGGGGTTGCTCTAATCCCCTTTTTTAAATATTACTACAAATTTACAATGAATTTTTGAATTCGTGGATATATAGCAGCTGCCGACTCACTCGATTTTCACAATCATTTCGACTACTTAACTAAAGTTGCTATAATTTGTTTCACTATCAGATTTTAACAATGTTACTATTGATATAGTAGTGCATGTTGTAGTACTACGGATCCACATGCACTGAAGGTGTTTGATGAAATAGCAGGTGATTGTAAGTAAATAGTAAGAGCTTGATTAGATCGAAATTTGGCTATGTTTTGTTTTTTACTTCCTTTTACACCGCCAATTTTTTTTGGATCAAAATAAATTCTTCGAGCTTCACCACATCAAATTAGTTTGAATCTCATTAATGTAGGAGATCAGTGGAGGTGTGAATTTATAGAGAGAGAAAGAGTTTGTATGAGAGAGAGGAAAGCAGAGAAAAAGAGAAAGAAAGAGAGAGATAGAGAGAGAGAGAGAGAGAGAAAGAGAGAGAGAGACTGTCGTATGTGTGTGTGCGTTTGTGTGCAGGAGAGATGGGCCCAGGGGAGGGGTGCGCCGCCCCGCTGCTATGAGAGGGGAAGTGAACCGTAAAAATGATGGCTCCCTCTTGCTATAATGTAGACAATTAAGGCCTATCATTTTCATGGACAGAACCAATTAAATTGGAAAATTTCTCATAATAGATTCTTTTAATAATAGGCATTTGTTAGTTGAAACTAGCTATGGTTGACTGAATTTAATTTTCGCGTTTTAACTGTGTCAAAAATTGTGCTTACAAACACATTTTGCTCTATACTAACTTCAACAAAATGTGGTAAATAATTTAACTTGCAGATCTTATTACAAAGTTAAGACTATGCTTTCTACGCGTTAACCAAATGTATGAATTAGCGACCGAGGTAATTTCCTTTGTATTTTCATATCTTTCTATCTTTTTATTACTACTTTTAGCTGATTAGATATAATTATTATTCGTTTATTTAATTTTGATACATTCATTATATTAGAACTAGGCTATTAAATGGCCGATAATACAAGTATAGACCTTATTGTTTACAACATGTAGAATTTATCCCCGGGCATAAATTTATGTATTACTATTAATTATCCTGTTCACTTGGTTGGTAACTTATGGTAAATACTATTTACATTCCCTCTACTACTGCAGATTGTAGAACACTTTGACGGTGCTTGTGCTTAAAGAGGGTAAATTTATCTACCTTTGTTTTCTATGTGCGTATCTAATGCAGGTTCTTTTTCATTTAGTTCATTCGCCTCTTCAATAGTGATTCGTTCGCATGTTATTTGCTTGTGGTGTCTGTCTTCTTTCAGAATGATTCCTTCTCAGGTGGCTAGAGAAAATAGGAAAAAGCAGAAGCTTATTATGATGGATCATAGTTTTCGTAGAGTAAAAGCATTACGGCTTAATTACTCTGAACAAGTTTCTAGCTCGGGCTTGCATCACGATACACATGCATCGACTTCCTATATACTTCCTGAACGTTGTCCTTGCGATGTACAATATGCAAGCCAGTAGATGACTTATGTAGCTATGCTTTTGGCAGAAGGGGTTCATCTATACGTACCTAATAACGCTAGAGTTAAGAGTTTCGCCTGCAGGAACCGATCTGCCTACTGATTTTGGTGCTCCTGATTGTATTTACGAATAGTGTGAAGCAATATTCTGGTATCAAGAACGCATAGGAAAAAGCTCAAAACTACACGTCTCCCCAATTTAGTGGGTGTTGTCTTGAAGGAAAGATTATATTACCTTTGCTAAAGTGTACGCCACCATTTTTAGATGAATTGTTAGATTACGGGGGTGGTCCTAGGCCGTCAACATTTCGCAAAAACATCCGGGTTTATAATTCCCTGTCCACCTTCGCCTTTGAGGCCAAAAAATATCATAGAATAGGTTCGCTTCTTCCTGTTCCTGGACAAAGACCTAGATTTGCACAACTTTATATATATGGTACAGAGAATGAGGTTACTAATAGAATTCATGCAATTCAATTAGCCGATCAGCCATCCCAAGTAGATATTAATATCATTGAGGGCCTCACGGCAATGCTAGATGAAAACAAGGAAATTGTCAAGGCTTTTAGAATGGCAAGGGATCGTTTTCATGAAAACAACTTCACGCCATTACGGTTGCGACTCATAGGCTCCAGGAGCCATGACGACCCTCAATATATACCGCCTTCCTTCTCTAAAATCGCGGACCGTATTGTAAGTGATTTTGGCGAGGTGGATAGACATAGAGATATAGTTGTTGAACATAGAACTGAAGGGTTGAAAAGGATAAGCGACTTACATCCTAACTTCATGTCTATGCAATACCCTAATGCATAATCCTATTCTAATTCCTTATGGTGAAGACAGCTATAGTGTTGGTATACCATACGGTGAAAGTCATGTTAGGAAGAAAAGGAAGAGGGACAATTACAATGAAAGAGTACTATGCGTTCATAATTCAACAAAGATTGGAAAAAGGAAAGACATTACTACGTGGAGGAAGGCTCTTTCAGCAATACTTAGTTGATACATTTACGTGAACTGAGGAAGAACGAATTGAGTACGTTAGGAGAAATCAACAAAAATTAAGATCGGATATATATCAAGGTATTAGAGATGCTATCGTTAGAGGCGATATCAAAGGTAACACAATCGGTAAGCGGATAATTTTACTATCGAGCTTCACTGGAGGAATACATGATTCAAAATTACCAAAATGCTATGGCGATTTGTCGAAACTGTGGGAATCCAGATTTATTCATTACTTTTACATGTAATGCAAGATGGCGAGAAATAATACAAGCTTTGGATCTTATGCCTGGACAAAAAGCAGAAGATAGACCAGACATTGTTGCTAGGGTTTTCAAGATGAAGCTTGATGAACTTATATCATTCATATATAGTTTACAGAATCTACCTATTAATTTGTCCGCAGCGAAGCGCAGGTTCCACACTAGTGATCATAAAAGAGCAGATGGATATCCAATAATGCAATGACGTTATTTGAAGATAGCATGTAAATAGAAATGACAACGTAACCACTACAATCCTACTTCCAGGTTGAGCTTATAAGCTCCATATGTTATCTTGAGATGCCACACAAGTTGAAAAATTGATTGCCTTTTACATTAAAACAACCCAAGAGAACAAGTAATATTTAACTTTATAATTGATGCATTTCCCCAGGAATTTCATTTTAGCATGCAACCAAGATGATAATAATAATACTACTCACAAGATCCTTACATGATAATATTATTTGAACAAACTTGTCATGGCAGTTCCCACTATTTTGATTTTTAGGATTGTTACTTTAAAAAAAAAAAAAGAAATCAATTATCGTCCTGTATATGTGAAAAGTTTATGAGCTTATCATCCAATGATGGTAATGCCAAATAGTCATCCCTATGTTGGTAAGCAGTCTGCTTATTGAGGGCTTCTGCACTGACCATAGTTTTCAACATCAGAAATTTCCGCAGCATTGACAATCACCCTCATTGATGTCTAATTGAACTTGAATGTTGTCATTCATCATGAAACCTTATACTCTATAAAGATAATACATAGTGTTTAATATGATTAATGTTGAATAAGGGTGAGTTTTCAACATCAGAAATTTAAGCAGCCTTGACTAAATCCCCTATCTATGCATTAATTGAACTTGATTTTTACCATTCATCATGAATTGTTATAACACATAAAGATAGTACATGATGTTTGGGATAACTAATTATAAGTAACGGTGTCTTTGCTTTACTGCTAAATGATATATCTGAGCTGCTAAAATACCTGACTCCACCACCCACAATTGCCACGGACTTGGCCGGACCTGTGAAATAAAATTTTAAGTAGCAGCATTTATTAGAGATGACGGCAGCAGAACAAAAACAAAACTAAAAATTAAATGTTAAGAAAAAGATGTACAACCTTAAGTGTTCATGTACTTAAATATCGTAATTGAATCAGGCTGACAATTCTTATAATGTGAAAATAGTAGTTCGAAGATGCACTACGTCAAACTTGTAATGTACTAGATGGGATAATTCTATGTTAATCTCTAGAAGTAATAATGAACATCTGGAGCATAAACGAGGATGATGCAAAGTTTTGTTTCATAAAATGCAACGCAGCTGGAGGGCTTATTCATAAGCAAACTGCATTCCCAAGTGCGGTTGTGAGAAGATTAGATGCGGAAATATTTTGGAGGTGAGGCTAGTTAAGCATTTCTTCAACATTCTGTGCTAGAAATGGAACTAAATCTGATATATCCTATCAAATAGGTACAAGGTACAATAGCAAATGCAATCATACTGAGGCCAGCCAAGAAGCCAACAACGACGTAGGTAAATCGGGTTGATAAATCCCATCACACAGCTTTTCAAGTATCCTCCACCTACAGAATCCAACATGGAGGACAAACTCGCAGGAATAATTGCAACTCAGCAGCATCAAATCAGATGCTCATGCAGAAGCTACAAACAGCCTATCACCTAAATAAATTAGTTGAGCCAATGAATTCCAGCCTAACAATCAGGTCAAGCCCAATGCTCACTTCACCGCTTTTAATTCTGCTGGTAATGATCCTATAATTTATCCCATGAACTTCTAGATCATTGCACCTGCCACCACAACCGGCTTCCAAGCAACCTGTATCGATGGCTAAAGGTTACATTCACTGTCAGCCACCACCTACAATGCCTTCCCTAATCCAACCAAAGCCCCATTGTTCCGATGCTTTCATAGCAAGTTCCACGGACACAATATATTTGTGGTCACACAACAAGCTATTAAAGCACTCCATCAACCAATGCTATCAATCTAATGGTAAAACTACCTCCTTTCATGGTTTTCGGTGCCGGTCGGCACAGTTCGTGCCGGGCGGCACGTGCCTGTTCCGGCAGTTGTCGGCACGGCACGAACCGGCACGACACGTGTCAACAAAACTTATATTTGACTTTTTAAATTAATTATTTTTTTTTTTTTTTTTAAAAATAACAAATGAATATATATCGGTACGGTAGGTACGGCACCATCGGCACGGTCGGCACGTGCCGGGATCTGAGTTTACCGAAAATCGGCTTGGCTCGGCACAGAAAACTTTGCCTCCTCCGCCATTTTTTGACACACCAGCAACCACCAACACAATTCTCGCTCCATCTTTTTTATTTGGTTGCATATCTTTAGCCTCAACATTCCAAGCTTGGTCAACAGTGAGCCAAATGAGTGGTTGCCTTCATAGGAAGATTTGTTACTGCAGCCTCCCGTAAACAAACTCCACATTGTTTTGATGCATCTCCAAAGTGAGCAACCCGTTGGTGCTTGGACGGAATTCATACGACATTACTTGTACACTTTGGTCCATTATACTCCTAAGTCACCCTAATGCAATTAAAAATCTTCATCAGACCAATGATCTTACCTCTTACCGAGCTGCCTTCCAAGGCCTGAAGGCTCACTTGTCATCGTGTCCAAAATATATCCTCATTGTACCTACTTTATTTGCAACTTGAGTCTCAAGTTCTCAAAATCATATGCAAGTGCAAAGCTGGAAGCCATGTTCATTACAAACCAATATCACTTGCCAGCTACTATGACAGCGTTAGTACACAAGAGGAGTCCCTTGATCCATAGGTTGAGCCATGGCCATCTTGACACGAGCACAAGATTGAAGTTCAGTGGAAGGAAATGTCTGGAATTAGTAATTAAGTTTGTAAATCATGTTTTATTTGGTTATATTAGTGAAACATGGGACGATGCCACCCGCCGGTTTACCACTTCTACAGGTCCCTCTTAAGTGGCCTTGGTATGGGTTGGATTTTTCCCACGTTCATCACAAATAAAAAAGTAGTCTAATCAGAAATTTTGGAAGGTATTTAGCATATATGCTACAAGTTCTAGTTTAGTAAGAGTAGTCAAGAGTCATTCCATTTATATATGATGGAACGCGGATCTGGGCTGACGCGTGGCAGTCATCCGGCGAAGCCCACGAAGCAAGGCCCAGTCAGAATATAAACCAACTCGCGAGGGAAAGGCCCACGAGATCACTAAAGCCCAGTTAGGAATCAACTTGGGCCCCCTTCTCACGTTACAAAGCAGAGACTACCTCAGAATCCGATATCGGCTTCAACGCTAGCGTCCAATATCGGCCCCAGCCCACATCAGATGCACACAACGACGCCGACCTCGGCAAACCACGTGCACGACAGCACCGACTTCGGCAACCACGCATATGACGACGCCGACCTCGGCAAACCATATACTTGGTGATGCCGACCTCGGCAAACCACACAGGCAACGGTCCCCACATCGGCTAAACAGTGCGGGTGTATTTAGTCCGGATGTAGCGGAGACCGAGTCTACTTTCCAACTGCATCGAGGCCACTTCCCGCTTGACCCGGTCCTTTCGGATCTGCACGGGCTAGGTGGCGCGAGAGGGAGTCAAGTCAACCCTAGGGAATAGCCGAGATCCGAATTTCTCTCAAACCACCCCTAATCAGTCGGGGGGATATAAAAATCGGGTTGGATGTTGCTAGGGGGGACGAAAAAATTAACAAGGGAGAACTGTGAGCACTGAGTGATTGTAACCCTTCTTTACTTCATACTTAGTGCAATTTCTCTCCGCTGGCTTGCGTGATCGCCCGTGGTTTTACCTTGGCAACGAGGGTTTCCACGTAAAAATCATGTGTTCTCTATACTCTACTTTTCCACACATTAACTGCATGGGGCTGCTCTTAGCCAAACCGCTTTCGAGCACTTTATTGATCGGTCGAGGACCAGCTCGATCAATATACATTGTGTCCTAATCCCAAATTTAGTCAAAGGAGTTAATTTAATTTCTCTAGTCTTTATCTTCTAACTTTCTTGTCCGCCATATCTGTGATTCCTATCGGGGAACTATGAACTGCTATAATAAGAACATTTATAATGAATGCATGTGGATTATCTTCTTTTATTTTTCTTTTACTGTTTTTCTTATCGATAAAAGTATTAATCCTTCTTAGAGTCTTCTTATTGGATCAAATGAAATTCCGTTGCTACATATCTGAAGAATTCATAATATGATTCAAACTTAAAGTATTAATAAAGTAGCAAGAAGGACATATGTTTGGCATTTAGAAAGATTGACAGATAAAAGTCAGAATTAAGAGTTGTCTTCTTTAATTTTATGCTTTCACGAGTTCGCTGTTTACAATTATCATTAAAATATAAGAATTTCGCTTATTCCCTTTAAATCTCTAGTATTTCACGAAGAAGAAAATCAAAGCAGATGCCACGTGATGCTTGATGAAAATGGCTAGCAGAAATTCATGCAAATGCTTCCAAAGAAACTAATTTCAACGTCGATAGCGACTGCCGTTATATGAACAGAAGAACAACAATTCAACGACTGGGCAGTAGAAAGATTGGTAAATGTAAAACATGAAATTGTGGGAGTAAAAGAGAGAAGAGAAGAGAAGAGAAGGAAGAGCTAGATGATTGTAATCCGACCTTGTTCGTTTGGAGAGGCCATGGTGGGAATTCAAGAGAGCTTCTGAATTTCTGCTCTTGAAGCACTTCAGTTTCTGATAATTCTGACTGCTCCACGGATGGAAGGAGATTAGGTAGGTTCTTGGGCCGCTTCGAGGCCGGACTAGGGCTGTACACAGTTGTCCTTTTTCTTTGCTTTTGTTTTATGAAATTTTTAAATTTAAATGCTTTTTTCTCAAAAAATTTGATTTTTTTTTTTTAAATGCGGAGAAAAACCCGCCAACATCACGAATATGAGATGTTATAGTTTCTGAATATAATAGAACATTTTTCTCAATTATTAGATATTCTTTGGGAATGTCTTAAACGCATATTTTATCCAAAAAACCTACACATAGACATCCCTTTTTTTTTTTTTGATTTTCCAACGAATATCTCCATCCTACATGAATGAGACTAATTTTACTATGAAAGTAAAATAATTATCGGACTTTCTATCATAGCAATGAAACTAATTTCACTCCGAAAGTAAGTTAATTATCGTACTTTCTCTTTTAACTAGTGTGTTTCTGTATATTCGAATCACTGACCATCCGAAAGCCTAATAATGTTTTAGTCTGGTCTTAATAACCAACATGATATACTAAATTTCCTACGAGAGATAAAGTTCCCATTTGCCCATAAATAAAGAACTAAATACTGTAGGAACCACTCTTTATGAATTTTTATCATTAGGCGGCGGTATTAACGCTTTGGCATATACAAATTTAAATAAAAATTATTGCATTTTTGGACCTTTTAGTCAGCATAACATAAATCAATACTCTCTTTGGATATATATATATATTATATATATATATATATATATATATATTATGATGGCAGTATAAATATCGCAAATTTTTTCATATTTTTAAAAAAATCAAAAGTTCAAATTATTTAAGTTTTACAATATATTATAAAAATATTTGTCAACTTTTTTTGAAAACACGTCAAGCAACATATCAACATAGTAAATATCACCTTAGTTTCGTGATTTATACGAAATATTTAAATATTAGAAAATATAATAACATTCAATAATAAGTCTATCCATAATATAATATTTCGCATTCTTAAAATAAATATAAACTCTAAGAGTATAATTATATCAACTAAAACTAAAAAAATATAATATCTGAGTGCATAGCTACATTATATTACTTACTACTATTACAAATAATATTTAACTCTTCTAAAAAAAATAAAAAATAATTCTTTAAAAAAATGATATAAATATTGACACGCGTGTCGGATATGCCGAACAGAAGTGTCTGACACACCGAATAGAAGTATCCGAAATACGTGTTCGATTTTTCTTTTAATTCTTTTCAGACAAGCCACGTTGTATGTTTGATATGTGTCTGTGCGTGTCCGAAGTGTCGAATCTGACATATGTACTGATATAAACACGTCGATATTTTTGAAATGTCAGTACTTCATTCAGAACGAGACTAGTCAAAATAATTAGAAGATGTCGTGGAGGGAGCTCCATTTAACTCTTAAGATATTTGGATTAATTAAAAAAGAGGACTGGTACAAGTATGATGAACGTATACACAAGAATTTTATTGCTTTGCCAAAGGATAAGAGGATGGAAGATGCAACGCTAGTCCCCCCCCCCCCCTCCCCCCCCCCCCCCCCCCCCAAATTTATATTATTAAAAATTAAATAAAATTTTAAGAATATTTTTTTTAAAAAAATTTAATATAAAAATATAAATTTTAATATCTCTATAATATTTATTTTATTATTTTTTAAAAAATATTTTTAAGTAGATATTTTTTATTTTTAAAGTTGAACATATTTTAAAACTATTTTTTAAATTTACTTCGAATCCGTTATATTTTAGAGCTCCAAAATTTATCTTAAATGGTACCCAATATCTGAAAGGTCAAATATTTGACATCAACCCTTCAAATTCGAGTGCTTGTGATCTTGTCATATACAAAAACTCTCTTATCTCCAATTCATTAGTTACTCACCGTGTGGACATATGCAGGCTATTCTCAAGGGAAACCGAAAGCCCAATACCAATCAAGAACGAAACTGAAACGATCACAACGCCGTCATTTCTCAGACTGTCCAAAGTGTTTCCCAGCTATCGCCACTAGAATATTCAGCATGGCAACCTCATCGTCGTGCTCCGACTTGCCAGCCAAGAGGCTGGAGCATTTGCGCAGAAGGCACCTCACAGACGCGCTCGTTTCGGCAAGAAGAGGAGCATCCACCGCAGCGCATAGAGCGTACAACCACACAGCTTGATCCCTGGATATGGAGTCAGAATCCTCGAAGAGGTCTACGCAGCTACGCAGAGTTGCTGCTCTAGTTGTTGGGTCCATGGCGAGGAGAGCAGTTATCGTAGGACTGTCCTTCGGCCATTGTTCAAAGTTTGATAATTTGTGAATATACATGCTGGTATCATCGACGACGAAGCAAGGGGTCACCGTAGGGAAGTTCTTAGGACGTGGTCCCAATATGGAATTTTTGAAACTAGATCCAGTGGTAGAATTATTCATGCCAAGGGAGACTGTCATTGTAGGACTGATATTCAGCCACTGCCAAAAGTCTGGTATCTTGCTATTGGAAGAAGTCATCGCGGGATTGAGATTCAGCCTTTGCATCGAGTTGGATATACTGCAAGCAGTTTCGGTATTATCGCCTGAAGATTGGTCCAGCGAGCTTGCCAACTCCGAAAAGGCCTGGTACACCATGGTGTTTAAAAAATATCAGCAAAAGTGAATAAGTATTACAATGATTTGCAATTCCCCGCGCCTATTTACCGATCCCGAGGCATTTCGGGCTATTTTAGAGCTGTTTTATCGGACCAAATAGCATTTCTAAAGTAATTTACGAGAGGAACTGCTACATGTACAACCGCTCAAAAACTTATAAACGCACCAAGATCAAATAAATCCCAAACCTTTCACCCTACTTGCTTTAAACGCACCATTTGAATTTATTCTGCTTACATATGTAACAAAAAGGAAATACAGAATTTAGTCTAAATAAACTGCCATGTTGCTTTAAAAGTATGGTGCTTTCTTTTCAAGAAAGAAAGAGAATATAAAAGAGAACTGCTATTATTTATGTTGTTAATTTCAAGCATTATCAGGCAACCACAGATAGTAGAAGTAATTGCAACAAGTTACCTGTCTCATCTTTGAAAATTCAGCAAGAAAATCGTCCTCCCATTCTTTTGAAGGTAGCAGGTTGAGAGGTCGCTCAGGAATCTCTTGAATAATGGGTATATAAGCTGTCTGTTCACTTATTATTTTACTTGAATCGATTTTGGCAACCGTCACTTTCGGAAGCTGTGATGCCTCCCACCTATCATCAAGCATGTCAAAATTGCAAGAAGATATTTAGCATTTGTGCAGCACAGTTAATGTCATATATCATAACAACCATACGATATAAATTATATAATTCATTAACAACCATATGATGTGCTAAGCATCGATAGGTGATCTATCTGAATAAGCAACAGTCAGTAAACATTAACAGACAAAACCGATATCATATATCATTTATGAATTGAACACTTTGAATATTACAAAAAGAACAAAAGATATATCAAAGTCAATTGTTGAGGTTTGAGGAAAAAAGAAAAACGACCTACGTAAGGCATTCGTTTCTCTTTTTTCATAAGAAATTACTTTTCCTACAAGTTAAAGATCAATTTTACAAAATAGAAGAGTAAACCGGGGCATAATTTAATCTTCAAACTAATGAGAATATCCTACTTCTACCCCCCTTGAAAGAGGTCCCTTATGTTTTCTAATTGAAGAGAATAAACGTCCTCAAAACACAAGCAGAAGGGGAAAGCATCCAGACATATTTTCCAAATGCAAAGAAACGGAGGGAAGAGGTATAATAGCAGATTGGATGTGAAGCAAAATTGTGAAAGTTCATCATGGCTAACGCTTATGACAAGAATTCTTCAGGAGAAAAGATTAATTATCAGAGTGAACCTATAAAATTCAGTAAGTTTCAGATTTGTTTGTAATTATTCTATGCAGAAGGACAGAAGAAAATGTCTAATGAAAATGTCTATGCAATTGGAATAATGTCTAATGAAAATTACAACAATATGAAGTAGGATGAGTTATGGGATGCGCATTATGCGAGTAATCTACCTGACACGTCTTAGGTACTCAATACCATCAAGTGGAGGACCAGATGCAAAATCTGGTTCTCCATCAACAAATAGTGCAGGCTGTTGAATGGTCTCTAGCTCTTCATCATGGCTGTCATCACAATATTCATCTTTGTTTTCAAGTTCCACTTCTTCAACAATGGGATTTGAAGTTTCTTCAAGAGAGTGTACACATGAACCTATCCTCGCATCTTCTTCGGGAAGTTTTCCAACATCATTTACTGCAGTTTCTTCCATAAGTTGCTCCCTTGCACTTGCTGTTGCAATTTCTTCCAAATGTTTTTCACCCACACATGTCGATGTTTCTTCAAAATGTTGTTTGCCTTCAATTTATGAGAAGACACATTATTGACAGATTTTTTTTTTAATTAAAAAACACGATAAAACATGAGAAGTTGGAACAAATACACCAAAATCACAATTCGATTAGATTAGATGGGCTAAAATAACCATCCAGAACTAACTTCCATCAAGGAAAGAAAGGCGTCTTCCAGAATCTACAGTATTAATATGTAAGGCATTACTGGGCTTCCATCAAACATTTAGCAACTAAAGTTACGGATATATAATAAATGATAATTCTAGTATAATCATACTGTTTACATATATAATGGCCCTGAAAACTCTATTTTCAACACATTATTTGATCAAGTGATGAATTAGACTACGTGTCATTTGATGTACTCTACAACTTTGTAGTTCGATGATTTTTGAAAAACCAAGAAATTAGCCAAAAAGACTTCCTAAGTCATCATTCAAAAAAAAAAAAAAAAAAAAAAAAAAAGAAAATTTGAGTTTCATTTGACCATTATTTGTCCTTTCTTTTTGAAAAACTTTTGAACCACAAAGTTGAAGCACACAAAATGCATGATGTATTGTTCATCACTTGATCTAATAATGTCTCAAAATAGAGTGTTGAGGCTGTTACATCCTGAAATTGTAACATGCAAGTATGGCTCATAATGAAGGTGTTGGTAATCTATAAAATATAAATTAAGAATTTCTCCTTTACAAAAAGAAGTATCAAACAACAAAGATACAATAAAGAAAGCAAGCATTATATTACTAAAGAAAGGGATCTTATCCTAAATTTATACAAAAAGCATCAGTAACCAAGCATCATGTTACACAAGAATTTATCATACCATCGAACAAAACAAACATCACCAAACAAAACAAACATCACCAAACAAAACAAACATCACCAAACTACTGCTAAGGATATATGGTGAAGGGATTGCATACACTTTTTTGAAAGAATCATCAGAACATAAAACAGAGCACTGGCACATGCTTACAAAGACTGTTATAAAACATTGCCGCATATTAAAAGGCAGCTCTATCATGCTTAAGTTCATAACATCTAAGAAGATTCCCTGCAGATTAAAAAAACCTGCTGTTTAAAAAACATTTAGCAAGATTTATCAAAAACATTTAGCAAAAACATCTAAGAAGCTCTATCAAACTGCTGTTTAAAAAACCTTCTAAAATTTTCTTTACAGACAAGAGCATAAAAGAACACACCTAATAAAGCATTTTCTTAGCAGTTCATATACTCATAAAAAAAAAACAGTAAGACTGCTCAGGGAGCAAGAACCAAATAATGAATCACTGAAGGGTTAATTGATCTGCATATCATACTGATTAACTTGCTAATCAAAGAACTGTGAAAAAAAAAAACAAGAAAGAAGAAATGACATCATATCTAAATATTGATGAGTTTTTACTTTAAAAATTAAAGAATCGAATGTAGAACACATGAAAAGAAAGAATCGACAAATGAGACTCACTGAGGGTTGCATCGGTCTGCTTCTTGTCCCTCCTGTTCTTCTCCTTTCTACGTCCACTGCCGGGCTGCCTTTGAACCGCCTCGTACTCACAGGAGACGTCGGGCGACAGACCATCATAGACATCCTTCCACCATTGCTGCTGATTCTCGAGGTCCAAGAATCTGAGCGCCTCCAGCTCCGCCCTTGAGTACCTCCGTCTCGATTGTGCTCGGACCCCAGGCGGCGCCATTTTCTTATCCTATGTTGGTCTCAACGCCGGCGACGAGATTGCTGATTTAGTGAAGTTGTTATCTGAAAAAGTAAAAGAGCGGGAGAACAAGGAGAGAAGAAAATAGAAAGGTACGGAGAGAGCTTGCAGTGACATATGTGTGCGTGTATATATATATATATAATAATAATAACAAAAGAAATTTAATTTTATTAAAATTTGTAATTACAAAGAACTTCTATTTTTTCAATTATATCGACCGTGACATATCATATTTCTTACGAAAAATTAGATTATACATAATCTTAAAAGTACAAATTTGAAATTACATAGAAAATATAAAAAAGAGAAAAAATAGACAATTTTATTACTTCTTACAGAATATCACCTAATATTTAGAATAACTATCATATATAATTTAGATTTATTTTAATTATTAAATAATTATATTAAATATAAAATATCATCATTTTTTTTTTGCGCGCGCACACACACGCACATATATATATATATATATATTATAATATCATCGCGGATGATGTGTCTGCAAGGTGGGTGTCAAAAATAATTAAAGTATAAGTTAGCTTTTGGAATAATTTTTGAGCTTGCTTGGAATACTTTCCGAGCTCGTCCGAAACATTTCAGCTCGAACATTATGTTACAACTACGTTAATACTATACTATCTATAACATTAAAGTTACAATCTACAATATTCTTAAGCACCGAGCATGAATTCTATTTTAAAAAGTTGAAGTTGATTTGTAAGCATGATTTTTTCACATTATTCCAAAAAGCATGATTTTTTCACATTATTCCAAAAATTTACAGTCCGTAATTTTTTTTAGATTAATATGAAAACTTCTATTCTCCATTTTGTACGATTATTATAACGCTATATCCTACCAATCCATAAGTAGCACGTATCTGGTTGTTATATGGAAGTATTTTAATCACAAGTCCTAGATTCTCACGCATAATTTTTCCACATGTTCATATACCACTTTTTGTTATCCACAATCAGAATACATCGCTTTTCTAAAACGGGTTACAACAAAATATTAAAAAATTTAAAAATAATATTTGTTGCGTCTACCTTCCCATCAGAAGATAAATTTCACTAGTATTGTTAATACTCCATGACCATATATTACAATCTCAAGATTTCAAAACTATCGCATATCTCCTGCCCCGAAACGAGTAGATACCACCAACTCTGCAAGAAGACATCGTCCAAATCAAACCCGTCTCTTCGAATTAGTTGCAAAACACCACAACAGAGAAAAATCACATCTGTCACACAAACCAATTGATGAAACACGTTGAGATCGATCCGTAGCATTTTCCTCATGTTTCAGGAGCAGAAGCAACACCCGCAGGCAGTGCAGGAGCTTGCTTTGGTTGTGTAAGCAGCGTCGTTAGTGCCTTAACCACTATGCCCATATTTGGTCGAAACTCTGCTTCATATTGTACACAAAGAGCTGCAACTGCTGCAAGCTGTGTAAAAAAATCACTGTCATTACTACAACATAGCAAATCCATATATATAAGGTTTTATATTTCGTACCGTGCCGAATTTCGGTAAATTCCGAACTTGAGACGTGCCGACCGTGCCAATAATAAAATAATATTTTTATATATTTTATTATATTTTAAAAGTTATTTTTAAGAATTTTAATTTAAAAATAAATTAAGTGTCGCGCCTCCAGCGCGACCGACTGGTGCCGGTTGCACCGGTGGCGCGACACGGAAAAAAAAAAAAAAAAAAAACATCGCGCCCATCTACCGGTCGCGCAGGGCGCGACCACAGCGAGGAAGATGAACGAAAAAAAAAAAAAAAAATTGTGCCGGCCGGCCCGGCACCGAGACGTTCCGGGCGGCAGGCAGCATGCCATCCGGAACTTAAAACTTTGATATATATATATATATATATAGAGAGAGAGAGAGAGAGAGAGAGAGAGAGGGAGAGAGAGAGAGTGAGAACCTTAGCGACACCTTTCGGTGTGTAGTCTCCACCAAGCCTTGGATCTACACATTGTTTAACCTTGTCCTCGCTTAATCTTGGAGTCGCCTACGTAAAAAGTACAAGGGTGTAAAACCTAAAGCACCTTTCGTGACAACATTCATATCTCCTTTATTTTTTTGTTTCCATTCCAAAATAATCCACTTCATTGTGAAATCCAACCATGGAACCAAAAATGTAAATCCAGCTCTAAAGAAATGATAACAAATTTCAAATGTTTACGCTTCTTCCTACAAAGTAGACCTACAGTTTACAGCTATAAGCCTTAAAGGTAATAGTACATAGGACACAAAAAAATAAAGGAAAAAAGATAAATAAACAAAGAAGACCACCCTGACGTGCGTTCGTTAAAGCGAAGAATTTCGGACCTCACAGGCATCTTGTTGAAGAATCACTAGAGCTTAAGATAGTTGAGGTTTCCTACTGAACTATGCCGATGTTAATCCATGTAACTGTGAAAATAAGCAGTCTTGTAGACTATTCTTTTCCTTTCTGGTGTAGACTATTCTATTCTTTTCCATGTAACTGTGAAATCACTCGACGCACATCGCAAGGAAAAAAAAAGAAGAAGAATAAGCACCAACAGTAGCAACAGTTAGCAATAACAAAAAATAACAAGAAAATGTAGAGAAAAAAGCGAAGTATTACCGGCTAGGGCTTCTATTAGATAAGCATGTAACTATTTGGGCGAGCACGTATCTCTTTTTTTTTAATTTTTAATGAAGTTTGTGACTTATAAGGCGTGCACGAGCGCGGCTAGGCGCTTGAATAAGGTGCCTCGCTCGGACCTACAACAGGCGCAAGGCGAGTCATGCGTAAGAGCGTCTTGACAACACTAGCTCAAGAAAATTATTCATCGCCTTGCTAGGATATAAACTTAACAAATTTGCTGGTCATATACGTAATGAATGGAGAGCTAGTCCACTTCTACAAGGAAAAAGATCGGTTTCCAAAAGGGCAGCAGAGCGTTAGTCTTGGAGATCCACTACTCTACCGATCTTCAAATCTAAAGCTTGTTAAGAATGGGTAGAAGCTTGGTAATTGTTATCAACAAATTATAGCAGGTTAATTAATTCTTGTGGCAGAGCAATTATCATTATTTCTTTTAATTCGATGGGCACCCATATTACATGCATCAAACAACGCTTGTTAGCCGGTTGAACCCTGAAAAGGTTGCTAAATCATATATTTAATTACGGCATTTTGGTTTAGAACATAACTGCTAACATATTACCAACCAAAATCATGAATGTAGTAATGAATATGAAAAATCTGGCCCTTGAGAAGGTAGAGAAAACCTCACCCAAGTTACAAGACTTTGTTGTCCTCTAGGCATGGTATGATCAACAGGCTTTCTCCCTGTCAAAAGCTCCAAAAGAACCACACCAAAACTGTATACATCACTTTTCTGAGTCAGCTGCCCAGTCATCGCATACCTGTTTGAGTTTAAAAAATTTCATAAGAAACTGATTTCAAAAAGACTAAAGTTTAGGCAAAAAAAAGGCAGCAACATAATCCTACTCCTAGAGATTTGGATAGATCACAGTAATCAGCACACTTATTTGATGATTAAGAAGAAGTACCATAAACCTAATTAATATAAAGTCTAAATTCAGATCAACACAACAGAAGGCCAAAAAGTACCATACCCGATTATTAAGGATGCAGCTGCATAGGGATATTGTAAGAAGCAAAAGTAACAGTTAAGTAACATTTCATACATAAAAGTGGTAGTAGAATTCACAGGCCTGCTGGTGATAGAAACATAATAACCACTAACACAAAGATTGGAAACATAACTGTAACTGGAGAAGTAAAAACATTGATTTCCAGTGGAAATCTCAAAACTCAGGCTCTGGGGGGATTACATGTACGCGCCCATAACTGCTAACTCGTGGAAGACGTTTTCCTCCTGACTTTGCTAGGATTTGAATCCACACCAGTGTGCTGAGAAATGAGTGGGCTCCTATCAGTGCACTGTTGGGTTCACCCCAGCAATTGTGCTATTGCAAATTACATAATAGATTTTTATTCAAATCTCCTATTGTAACATGTTTATTTTTATTCAAACTCCTAGAGATTTTTATTCAGTCCCTTCTTCCGCCCTCCTCTACAAACACCACATAACATTTGCCCATCGTCAGTAGATCATATGGAATTATACCTTCACTTCGAATCAACATCCGGATACGCTCTATCCACGCCCATGGAATCGACGAGATCTGCCAGTCCACTAAAGCGGTCTGTCAATCCTTACGCGACCGTACTCGCTTTGGAAAAGCAGTTCGAGCAGGGACGAATATGGGGAGGGGGAAGGAATTTGATTTAGGGTTTGGGCGAGAAGAAGGGACTAGGGGGAGTGGGGTAAGGAGGACTAGAGGGAGGTGGTGGCGAAGGTCACGTGATCAAATAAATGACCCATAAATAGATATTCTATAATGTGTTAAAATTCCGGTATAACCCGACCCGACCCGAATTTGCGCAGTCCATCCTGAACTGAAATATATTAACCCGAATTCCTTAAAATGTCAACCCAACCCAAACCTGATCCCAACCCGAACCCGAAAGTTTACGATTTCAATGCACAGCTCCTCTCTCTCTCTCTCTCTCTCTCTCTCTCTCTCTCTCTCTCTCTCTCTCTCTCTCTCTCTCTCTCTTCTTCATTCACAACACATATCCTCATTTATTACTTTTTTCATGCTGTACAGTGTAGGACCTGTAGCATGCATGACCTATACTTAGCCTGAAAGACAGGTTAATAGAGATGAACTCCATGAAACAACAAGCCCTTGGGATCAACTAGCCGCTACCTGACTTGACAGGCTACGAGCCGTGCGTCCTTACAGTGCAGGCTGGTCTGGTCGGCCAGCCTGAGCGAACAGTGCACACGGGCCCGGTCTATAGGTGCAGGCCAGCCCGCTCGAGCACCGCACTGTTTCACATCTCTAAGACCAACGTATTTAGATTCAACAAAAATGTTGGAGTTCACACCGAAAGATGAACGGATTACACCCTCAAATTACAACATGAACATTAAGACTCCATTTATTAGAGCATAACAACAACATAGACGTCAAACAACTTGAACTTACCTTGAAAATAGCAGTTCATTATCAAGTACACAAACATTTGATAATTATACAAAATACGTAATTTTACTACACAACTAGTCAACATAGATGGCAACAAAGGTTTGTGTTAATTGCTATCAATAGAAATCAGCTTTCTTTTCACATTGAAAGGAGCAAAATTCTGGCATTTATAAATATCTGAAGACATTTTAACATCTTTATAGACACCACAAATATATATTTTTTGAACTCTTGAAAGTTAAAAACTAGACATCTTTGAATGCTTACTCTGGTGCATGATAACCAAAAGTTCCCAATACACGAGTGGAATGAAGCCTCGCAGCCATATCAGGAGCTTGATTTGAAATATTGAAGTCCGCAATTTTTGCTTTGAACTCCTCAAACAAAAGAACATTACTCGATCTAATATCCCTATGTATTATAGAGGGCTGAACCTTTTCGTGGAGGTACTCCAAACCCTTTGCTGCATCAATAGCAATTCTCACTCTTTGTTGCCAGCTAAGTACAGGACCAGGTTTGGCACCTTGCACTCCTTTTCTACCTGAGGTTTAGAATGCAGCATTAAATGCTTCATCCGTATTTGTAACATAACTCGAAAAAGATACTACAATAAAATCAGAAAACATATAAACAAGGGACAGTAACAATAAAACCTTACCATGCAAAACATCATGTAAAGATCCCATTGTGGCAAATTCATATGCCAACAATCGAAGATCACCTTGAACACAATATCCAAGCAACTGAACAAAATTTTCATGCTTCAATCTTGAGACCATGGACATCTGATTGAATCAAAACAAATATCATCAATTCCCAAGCGACAAATTTGAAGAGTTTATCACACATACCAAACAACTCTTCCTTCATGCGACATATGTAGAGAGAGAGAGAGAGAGAGAGAGAGAGAGAGACCATGGACATCTGATTGAATCAAAACGAATATCATCAATTCCCAGGCGACAAATTTGAAGAGTTTATCACACATACCAAACAACTCTTCCTTCATGCGACATATGTACAGAGAGAGAGAGAGAGAGAGAGAGAGAGAGAGAGAGAGAGAGAGAGAGAGAGAGAGAGAGAGAGAGAGAGAGAGAGAGAGAGATTTGGAAAGGTAAGAAAAATCTGTTCAAAGACAGGAAATTTGGTACCTGAGTGAAAAACTCATTACTGGAGTCGGTCTCTGATGCTGCATCAAGTTTCTTTATAGCAACTTGTTTACCATTATTTAGAACAGTGTAATACACTCTCCCATATGATCCTTCCCCAACCAAAGACTTCGATCCGAAATTATCAGTTTTCTCTTTTAATTCATCTAAAGACAATTCAGGGACTTCAATAGGAGGAGGTGCCTTTTGTGGTTCATTTTTGGCAGCAGCAGAAAGTTTGGTGCCCTTTTGTACACCTGAAAAACATAGCATCAGAATGTAAGAGATAAGATAAATTGGCAATATAGATCATCACTAGCAAACATTTAAATGTTGTCAGACTAGATCATCAGCAGATTTCGGTTTATATTAAAACACGTGTCATCTATGACCACATAATGGATCAAGCTCAATTTAACTACAAGCTTGTTGGGTTTGTTATTAACCAAACATCATTAATAATTAAGGCAACATGATTTGCATGGATATAGGCACACCAGAGCTGAAGGCATGTTCAAGACAGATATCTCACACGCAATACAAGATATATAACCTTTTGCCAAAAGCTTAAACGGGAGTGCTGTATGCTAAAAACCCAAACCACGGCATTAAGTGTCACCTTTTTCAACCGAAGGTGACAGTTATGGACTGGATTGGAGAGGAACGAGCAATATTAAATCTGTCAAGCCAATTACGTAGAGTCCAACTTAAAAAGATTGTTAATAGAAAAGAGCTAATATTTGGTAGAGGTTATGTTTAGTATAAAATGGCATTTGAAAGGAGTCTTTGCTTGTGAGGAGTCTTGAATCGTAAGTTTACAAATACTTGTTGGTGGTAAATCTTTTGGTTGTAGAAAATATGCGAGTCATTTATTAAATATTTCATATAAAATTGCATTTGAAAGGAGTCTTTGCTTGTGAGGAGTCTTGAATCGTAAGTTTACAAATACTTGTTGGTGGTAAATTATTTGGTTGTAGAAAAGATGCGAGTCATTTATTTATTTAATTATGTTCCAACTAGGGCTGAAAACGAGCCGAGCTGCTCGGGCTCGAACTCGTTTAAGCTCAACTCGAGCTCGAGCTCAAATTCAGGCTCGGTTAATTAAACGAGTCGAGCTTGAGCACTGCAATACTCGGCTCGTTAGGCTCGTGAGCCTATACAAGCACAGTTGATAATAGACCTTTGAATCCAGCCCGGACTGTTATAAGTTGGTTGAGCCCAACAAAATATATAGATGTTTACAATTTAGTCCTAATTTTCATAGAAATTACAAATATTGCCCCTGCACACTTTGTTTTCGAACTAGGTACTAACGAACTCGAATACTTGAGGTACTCGAGCTGCTCGAACTGAAGCAATCGAGCTAGCTCGAGCATGGTTTTTCCTAAAGCAAGCCAAGTTCGAGCTCGGCCACTAAGGCTCGTCGAGCTCGAGCAATATCAACCGAGCCGAGCTTGAGCTAGATAGTACTCAGCTCGTTTTCAGCCCTAGTCCCAACACGAGCCAATCTGCGTTAAGAGAATGTAACTGAGAAAAAAGAATCCAAAATCAAGCCCAGCCTGAAGACCTAGACCTTGGGTTGCAAAGGTCACACTTTTGAAGGCCTTATGGATTTCAAGTCCCCTATGTACTCTTTCCTCAAAAAAAAAAAAAAAGGAAAAAAAGAAATCGCATGTCACAACTTCTAATTTAAAAATGAAAGATTCATAAAAAAAAAAAAAAAAAAAAAAAAAAAAAAAAATTCTTCAAGTACCCTATTAGAAAACCCATTATCATCTCAATCCTCTACATAGCAGTTATACTTCATAGATCATTCTAAACTAGTGCCTCCTTCAAAGTAAGAGAGACCTGCCCATGGCAAACTAATTAAGGCAACATATAAAGCATACATGACAGGATCCTCACGACGCAAAAGCAGGAGAAACAAATTCTTTAACACTTTCCAAATATGTCACTACCTACATAAGCTTGTAACACCATCCTCCACATCTCTTATGTTATTCATAAATATCTCCAATTCAAACACAAGAAAGCCCATAATAATGCAGGCTGTAAACAGACAACATACCATCTGTACGGGACTTTGTAGCTTTTGGAGAATCTCTATCATCAGATCTCTCTCCCACATGGGGACTAAAACAGCAAAGCAGACGAGGCATCTTATTATCTTTATGATGTAAGTGACTGTGCTCCAAACAACTAACACACAGGAAAATTACGATTGCCTACAAAACAGAAGGTTAATCACAGTTTGGACCTCAAAAATCAGCAACTCAACCATACGATTACTACACATTAATGTAAAAAATAAACTCTTATAACCATATCCTAAGTAAAACACACCCCAAAAATTTTGATAGTTAAGAAAACTTAGAAATAATATTTTCATATTCTCACTCAACCAACTTAGAATACAATCATCTTATCAGCAGTCAGTACCCACAACCATGAAGTTTTTGGCACAGTAACCCATCAACAAAACAGACACGCATATACTGCATCTTTACCAAACCAGCTGAAAATATTATTTTAACTTCTGATAATGACCTTGATATAGAAACACCTAGTCTACGTATATTTCAACTCGATGTGTAAATGTGGCAGCAAAATCTGTGATGGAACCATCCATAGAAAAGAAAAAACAACAGAAAGCGACCGAAAAAAGCATTGCGCACTCCAAAAATCTAATGAATTCCATGCAAATAAGCTAAACTAGCCAATTGCAAAACAGCAAACATATTGCGTTGTTAAAAAAAAAAAGGAACCAAGATAAGCATTAGCCAATTGCCAAAGGCCAGCAAAATTTACCCAACCCCGAGAAGTTATAACGCATAAGAAGTCTAACGAATAAACGCCTCCATCACCCCAAGACTTGGCATCTTTACAACTTGGCCTTGCCAAACCAAATCGACCATCATATTTTATATAAAAATCATCACAACTTATTCTTCCCCCCTTAACAGATAGTTATCAATTCAAATCTTGCAGGTAATGACTTAACCCAAAGCTCCAAACAAAAGCGCACTCTGAACACTCCGAAAACTCGGTCAATCAAGCACAAAAAAAAGCAACTGCAAATGATTAATTTCTGGTGCATTTTCTTTGTAAAAAAAAGCCATGATCCCCGGGGACAATAATGCTCATTTAATTAACGGATAAAACCAAAGTTTCTTCTCTATCACGACTCCGTGTAATTCCTTTCAGCTGATATTCTCACAGAATTGAAGGACCACAAATCTTTCGTTCTTCGCCACCAAATCATCACAGCCGCCGGAAAAAAAGGGGCGGCGAAATCCAATCAAAATTTTAAAAGTCCAGCCAAATTCAAAGAGAGAAAGTGCGCGAATTTGAGTAGGGAGAATCTCTCTTTACAGAGCCCTATGAACTCACGTCACCTGAAACGCGAGATCCGATCCCATCCTATCCCCATCATGCCGCAAAGTTAACAGAAGAACGTCCAAAATCACAAAATTCACAAAATAAAAACGAACACCATCTAGCCAAGAAACAATAAACCAAAAATATATAAATGAAAATCGAGTAAGTGAAACAAAATTGAGAGCATACCTCGAATGAGATTAACAAAATCACGAGTCCAAGATTCTTCCAAGATAAGAAATGATCGAGCGCAGTCTGGTAAGGAGGAGGAACAGAAGCTCATAATAGTGCCACCGGAGCGCGCACTTAATAACACCTGCATCGTTAGGTTATCACCCCATTTAAGATCTAAATTAAATACTTTATTAACAAATTAATTTTTTTAATAGTAAAATTCTATAATAAATTATTTACGTCACGTCAGTATATATAATTTTTATATTTAAATTAAAAAACTAAATTTTATAATTATTTTAAAAAAAATTAAAGAAAATTTATAGATTCGATGAGTATAATTTTCTATATTAAAAATATTTTCAAATAAATATTTTAGGCTATATACTAATAAAAGCAGGATTGAAGTAGTTTTTAAAAATAAGAGGGATTAATTCGTAATAAATTCAAAAAAATAATAACTGATATGTAGTTATTGCTGTATATTAATCGAGAGAGACTGATATGCAAGTCTCCCTCGTTTTTTTTTTAACATAGACTCTTTACACTAATTCTCCACCATATTTCTATATTTTAAAATATATGACCATTCGAAAATTGTCATGGATCTACAAATATATTCATCTTAAAATTAATTTTGGCAAAAATATTTAATATATATATATATATATATATATATATAGATTTCAGAATTAGGTCTCGACTTGCTGGATTTTGGAAGCTTGTGGTTGGCGCGGATAACAGAGACAGGTGTGTTTCAATTTTGAAAGGGGGTATTTGAATTTTTACATCCCAAACTTAAAATTTAAAATTTTTTTTTTTTTAATTTAAAATAATATTATCGAGCGCGGCTAGCTCAACTAGATGGAAAGAGTCTCAGCAAACATCACCACTCAGATTCGAATCTGCGTGGGATAAAATCTATCGTTGGCTTTTTTGAAAATCTTTTGTATCCCGTAGCAGGAGCACCCATTCATAGAAGGCATGTATTCGAATTACAGAGCGTCATCTGAAATTAGATGTGAGGATTTTTCATGAATTTGAGGTTCCGACGGAGGCGTACGCTCGCATTATGAATTCCACAACGATAATTTTCAAAAAAATTAAAAATTAAAATAATATGTTTATACATTCTTCATTGTGTAAAATGACAAAACTGTTAAAGAATCGAGAAACATAAAAATGCCATTTAAGAATTAGGAGGGCATAATTAAAAAAATTTTGAATTATTGGGATATAAAAACTTAAATGTCCAGTATTGCTCCTTTTTTTCCTTAATTGGTTTTTTTTTTTAAAAAAAATACTTTGTAAAACTTGAACAAATCAACATCGCAAATAAAAATACTAATTATTTTTGGAAATATTTTTTTAGCTCGCTTAAATTTTTTTTTTAGTTCGTTCAGAGTACATCAGTTCGAATATTACGATACAAGTGCTAAAAGTACTATACTAACTATTAGAACACTACTAACCGTCTGAAATAATTTTGAGTTTCCGACGAAAAGTTCTTTTAAAAAACTTGTATATACAGCATCTGATATGACCTAACAAATTAAGAAAATTAGGTTTTTATTTCTCCTTTAACTTAGGAAATAAAATGGTCAAATTTACAACGTCGTATAAGTGCTCAAAATTTTTACTAAATACTTTAAATTTTATTTGACTTTTTTTTGACATTTTAACTAAAAAGTTACGAAGTATAAAGCACCATATTTAAATTTTTTTTTTAAAATAATTATATATAGGTGTTTGTAACGTGTCTCTATATATTAAAGGAGAATTGCACATCAGCCTTCTAAAGCCAATAGTTGTGCGTTTCAGCTTTCGAAAATACACAACGTGGCAGGGTTGAAACATAAAGGTTAAATTTTAGGGAGCTGATATGCAATTATCCCATATATTAATACCATATATATATATGTATGGAATCAGAACTCCATGCTGATGCCTTAAATTTTTTTTTTTTTATTAATCTCCTTGCTTCTCTTGCCTTAGCTTTGCTTGGCTTTCTAGATGGGCTGCTCAAACAGCCCAAAATGTGGTCAATGTGCACCAATATCTTATCTAGTTAGTCAAATATTCTAAAAGAAAATTACTATCCACCCCCCCTCAAACTATAAAACTTATTAATTAATCCCTCCTCCATCACATCTCCATCACATCAACCATCATTACCAATTTCAACTGTATTCAGACAAAAATACCCCTAGCTATTTGGATACGAGGTCACCTATTTAGAAACATTTTTCGAAAAAATGCTTCTAAATAGGTGTTTTTGATGTCCGAACTGTTTTCAGCGAATTTCGGACCGAGGTCTACACTTCGGACCCCAAAAACACATATTTAGAAGTATTTTTGGAAAAACTTTCAACATGAAAGTTGTAGATCTCGTCGAGATCTACAACTTTCATGTTGAAAGTTTTTTCAAAAAATTCTTCTAAATAGGTATTTTCGATATCCGAACTGATAATACATACGAGAATATTTTCGTCCGAAATTTTTTGAAACAGTAAATGGGGGGCCTATAAATAATAGGGGGGGCTGATCAGTGAAAATGAAAGTATAGGGGGGCTGATAAGTAAATCCCCCATATTCTAATTTCTACCCCCCTTTAACATTGAATAAATTAATATATTATATATTATTTATCTTCCAAAAAATCGTTACCTGAGAATCTTAGGGGTGAAAATGACCCAAACTTTTCTCACGAATAGCTCTAGCTCAAACTCATTTAAATTCGACTTAAACTCGACTAATGTCGAGTTCAAGCACGGATTCAAGTTCAAGTATTTAAATAAGCCGAATCTGAACATCGAGTTATTTTTCTATTTTATTCAAATATCTTTTTATAATAAAATTATCTAAGCGAGTGATTTCAAGCTCTACTCGAACTTCGTCAAATTCATACAATCAAGTTCGAATTTAAAATTTTTCGAGTCGAATCGAATTCAAGCTCAGCCCTTAGGTTTCTTGATAGTACTTGACTCAAACTTGGCTCGTTGGCATCCCTATAAGATTATATGACCTTGTCTAATTATATATTAATTATATAAACTCACTATTATCTAATAAAAATGATCAACAGTCTCTAGTCTACAAATAGTACCAAATCACACTTTTATTTTAAATTATCTATAATACTAAAGCGCAAAGTAAACTTGGTGTTATATCACAATATAATTATTTAATATTTAAATTATATATTATAGTTATTATAGATATTATATAGTTTATAATCTCAAAAAAATTATAAACTGTTAATTTTTTTTTTTCTACATATCTTCTATATAAATTTTAAATTACATTCCTTTTTATTTGTAATAGATAAATTTAGAGTTGATACGTTCCGCCTACTAAGAAGTTACAATTTTTCAATAAAAACATATTTGAAGATCCATATTATCCTTATTATAAACTATTGTAGATAACACTTATAAAATTCGAACTTTGGACCTCCACTTTATAAAGTATGAGAATTCTAGACTTGTTTAAGTTGACAATGTGCATCTAAGAAATATTTGAAACTACATATTTTAGCGTATTTAAGTTGACAACGTGGTAATATTTGTACAACTGTCGTAACAGATAAATCTATACATGGCATCGACTCATATTCACCAACCGAAAAATTACTGCCTTTTATTTTAGACAGGTCTTAAAATCCACATCACATTCCACAAAATATAAGATGAATCTCTACACATTTATAAAAAGAAAAACGCTTAACATCACGCGCACACGTACGGAATTCATCACAGTCGCGCGTGGCAAACGCATTTTCCACACACGTCTGTAATGAATTCCGTACGTACGTAACCTCAAGCATCGTCCTTATAAATAACACTTGTCAGATTCTAATTGGATACATCCAATAAAGGCTCAAAATTTCTTCAGTTTAGACCATGTGTGATGAATTCGGTGCCCACGTATGTGACCTCAAACTTTGTCCTTATAAATAACGCTTGTACTTATAAATAACGCTTGTAAGATTCTAATTGAACACATCTCGCTCAGAATTTCTTGACTAGAAAATTCCATGGAGAAACTCATGGCACTATACCATATTCTTGGAAAAGCAACCAAATTTGCATATGATTTTAGATGTATTCTCATAATCTTCTCTTCTCCTTTAAAATAAATAAAAAAAAAATCCTCATAGTGCTTCTCAATCCACTTTCCTCCCCAATCCATATGTAGTACAGGTAAAGCGCACCGAATTTCGCTTCAGTCCCTGAACTTAAAAAAAAAAAAAAAAAAGAAAAAAAAAAAACAACCTAGGACTCCTCGGTTGGTGAAATATAGATCGGTACCATCCGTAAATTTATATGTTACGATGATCGTATAAAGTAGGCAGATTATGGATAAAGTTTATCCACGATAATCCCAAAAAGAAAAAAAAAAAAAATCTATTCAAAGATTTACTAAGATACAGGGAGGTATTCTGGACTAGTTTAAGTTGACAATCTGCATCCAAGGAATAATTGAAGAGTCGAAAAAGCAAGCTGAATAGACGTGGCCATACTGAGATCACACGGCACCTGAGAAATCGACATAAGAAACACAAGGTGAAATAATCCAATAACAGCATCAATTAATTTTATTCTCACTAAGGAAAAAAAAAAAAGGAAAGTTCTGAGAAATCCAATGAGAAGTATACATCCAGCTTTAATTCTAAGTCCTGCGACCCACTGTTTTGCTTCCTCACTGCCTACAAAAACAAAAGAATGGAAAGGGAAAGCAAAGGGAAGGGGTACCTGATACTCTCATCATGTGCTACAGGCAAATAAGAAAGGCTGGAATGTCATGCTTCACACTAGCTCACGCCTCTGACGTCATTACTCAAGCAACTTACTCTTCTAGTAGCTGTATATTTTAACATATGGATCTAATTCGGACCAGCATCAATGCACCAGCACCAATGCACCGGATTCCATCGGAACTCCGAAATTAGGCATTGTTCGGAAGATTGTAGTACTAGCTCACGCCTCTGATGTCATTGCTCAAAGCAACTTACTCTTCTAGTAGCTATATATTTTAACAGATGGATCTAATTCGGACCAACATCATACACCGGATTCCATCGGAACTCCGAAGTTAAACATGCTTGGAAGATTGTAGTACTAGCTCACGCCTCTGGCGTCATTACTCAGAGCAACTTACTCTTGTAGTAGCTATATATTTTAACAGATGGAAATAATTCGGACCAGCACTAATGCACCGGATTCCATTGGAACTCCGAAGTTACGCATGCTTGGAAGATTGTAGTACTAGCTCACGCCTTTGATGTCATTACTCAAAGCAACTTACTCTTCTAGTAGCTATATATTTTAACAGATGGATCTAATTCGGACCAGCATCAATGCACCGGATTCTATCGAAACTCCGAAGTTAGGCATGCTTGGAAGATTGTAGTACTAGCTCACGCCTCTGATGTCGTTGCTCGAAGTTCCGATGCAACTTACTCTTCTAGTAGCTATATATAATCTAACAGATGAATCTAATTCGGACCAGCACCAATGCACCGAATTTCATCGGAACTCTGAAGTTAAGCATGCTTTGAAATTGTAGTAGTAGCTCACGCCTCTGATGTCATTGCTAAAAGCAACTTATTCTTCTGGTAGCTATATATTTTAACAGATGAATCTAATTTGGACAAGGCCGAGGGTTCTTGGAACCAACATGCTTGGGCTTATGGCTGTGTACATCATGCCCTATCTAGACCTTGCACATGCGGGGTTTTTACTGGGTTGATATTATCTCGGACTAGATTAATAGAAGACGAGTATATACAACCAAAAAAACGAAAAATTACATATCAACCCCTAATTCTGTACTTCCATAAACCCCTACTTTTTTCTTTTGTAATAGTTATTAGCAAGGTTTTAAATTTCGTGCCGTGCCGAGTTTCGGTAAATTCCGAACTCGAGACGTGCCGACCGTGCCGATCGTGCCGTGCCGGTCGTGCCGATAATAAAATATATTTTTTAAAAATTTTATTATATTTTTTAAAAAATTTTAACGTTTTTTAAAGTTTTTTAGAGTTTTTTAAAAATCAAAAAAAAAAAAAAAGGAAGGTGCGGGCGCGCGACCGGCAGCTGCCGGTCCCGCGCCTTATTAAAAAAAAAAAAGTACGGTCCCGCACGCGGGGCGACCGTACCGTCTTCCTCCTCGCGTCCTCCTCGCGAAAGCGAGGAGGAAGATGGAAAAAAAAAAAAACTTCGAGAAGAGAGAGAGAAAGAGAGAGAGAGAGAGAAGAGAGAGAGAGAAGGGGGGACGGTGCCGGCCGGCTCGGCACCGTCCCCGTGCCGGAGCCTGGCGGCTCCGGCACGAGTCGGGCGGCACCGAGCGTGCCGCCTGGCTTTTAAAACCTTGGTTATTAGATCAAGCCAAAACACACACACACACATATGAGTAATTTTTGTAAAAAAAATTTGAATATTGAAAAAATAAATTTTGACGTGCTCTTCAACTTTTGTATTGAAATTCTTTCAAAATATGCATATAAATAGATGTTTCAAGGCTTCAAAGTATTTACCAGTACAAGAACTTTGAAGCCTCAAATATCTACTTAAATATTTCTTTTAAAAAAAATTTTTGAACACAAAAGTTGTAAAGCACACTAAAATCCTTTTTTTTTGGGTATTTAAAAGTTTTCGAAAAAATATATGTTTCTTTTTTAGTGAGTTTCTAAGTTTTTCCAAAACCATAGACTTATTTGACAAAGTTTTGCAAAGCATCAAATTTTTGGATAAAACTTCTAAACAACAGAGGACCAATAATTGGCTATAGAATGAAGCAACACATTGACTGACCGGAACTAAAATACATAATAAAATTAATCAAAGAGGTTCAGCCTAATTTTTCAACTTTTCAGCACAAAAGTAAGAACTATGCTTCCTGTTATGATTCTCTTAGGATGGGCTAAACATTATTCCTTGTCATCTAAATAGTGATTAGTATCATATATTAGTGACATAAAAGGCTCTATAAACATGTATTTAAGTGCATTAGCACAATTTTCTGAATAAGGAATACCTAAATGAAAAAAAACAAAAGAAAACTGAGCTGTGTAGAAGCTCAATTGTCTTTTCAACTTAGGGGAATTTACTATCTAGAATTTTATAATATGATACGAACCATCTTATCATGGTATGAAAAGTTTTATTCATAATTCGCGTTCCTAGCCGGCATGAACTGTATCAAGGATGATCCTTCAAGAACCTACTAGAGATTATAGTTGAAAAGTTAAAAGAAAAAAAACGAATGTAAACTTTCCATACGTGTTTATCTTGTAACAGTATCATAATAGCATACTCTTCCCTATCATACTCAACATAAATCAACATATGCTGTAGATTTGTGTTAGGATTCACAGGATATCATTGTACTTTCATGAATATCGGTTTAATTAGAATCCTTTAGGAGGAGAAGGAAGTCTAGAAAGAAGCACATGCCCGGCGAGTTGATAGGTCAAAAGGTGCTCTACTTTCTATTTAGTTTTGTATCTATCATTCAATTCCGATCACAGAGAATATCTCCTGCGGCCATTGGTTCTTCCAAGATTTTATTCACCAGCCATTATATGAGCTCAAGAGGTGGTGCAGCTCGCCGAAAGAAAAAAAGCTCTTCAGATTTCTACTGATACTAAACATTCTTATAATCTAAAGCTAGATTCCAAATCAAAGCTCCCTACTTCTCTGTTCTATATAAACCCCCCCTGCATTGCTCCTTTTACTCTCAACCAACTACAAAATCCACTCATCTCTATCTTATTAATATCTCTATCTTATTAGTTATAGTAATTTGTGAGATCGAAAATGTGGAGGGACAGGGAGAGGGATCCTCTTGTGGTTGGACAGATCGTTGGAGATGTTATAGAACCTTTTGTGAAGTCTGCTTCTTTGAGAGTGATATACAACAACAAGGAGATAACCAATGGGTCTGAGCTGAAGCCATCAATGGTGGCATGTCAGCCCAGAGTTGAAATCCAAGGGCATGACATGAGGAAGCTATACACTCTTGTAAGTTACCATTTTCTTGGGTCTAGGTCTAATACAGAACATAAATTTAACGTGACTCTTAATAGGGTCATGAAAAAGTTGCATGGTTCAATTGGCACATATATGCTGGATTATAGGTTTGTTTGCAATAAATTATAAAGAATTTACTGGTCAATGACAGCAGCTAGTGACACAGATCATGCGAGGAGTATATCTACCCTCTTTATGAAATTACTACAAAAGACGCAGATTCATCGCTAATATATACTCTCACTTGAGTCCTTTGAATCTCTCGGATCAGAAAACCCTCATGTTACTTTGTCGATCCAACAGAATATATGTTACCTCAAGTTATTGTGTCAATTATATAAGTTTCCTACTCACTTAATACGAATAATGCTTGTCTTGTCCCCACGATCTGCTTATGACCAAAGTTTGGATATATCTGTGACCATGCTATCATGTTTGCCAAGGTAGTCTCAAAAAACATACACAAATTATCTTTGAAGAAGCTAATTCTTCAATCCATTATACTAAGCAAAAACTGAAAAGTAAAATGATTAATGACTAGATTCTTAGCATACTTCTAGATTTTGTCACTTTCGTGTTTGTTTAGATCACTTGTCCAATAAGAGATCTGAATTCAGGATGAAGCACATTGCTAACACTTGCTCATATTTTCAGGTCCCACATAGCACTTTATTATGTGGTCCTCTCTTTAAAGGAGGATTCTATCGTTCTATGTGCTGCATGTGCACAGTGGATGGGTTCTCTTCCAGTTATTGGAGCCACGTAGCCCACAAATGTTTTCTAAAATGCAAGTTTGTTATGCATGTGTTAAAAAAAAAAAGAACTAAAGTCGCATTTTCTACTGTAAAAGTTGCACCTGATAATCATATATGGAGATTATGAGGGCATGCTAGAGTTAATCCTACTAATAGAATATGTATAGAGTTGCTTCCTTTTGTTATGAACCAATCAAGTTTGAAAGCGGCATCAACTTCTGTTTCGCAATAAGTTTATCTATTTCAATTCTACAAAAATACCTAAAATTGTCTTGTAAAAATAATTGTTTGAATTTGTCGATAGCTTTGTTCGATATTGGAAAAATATGTGATTTGTTACTTGTTTTGATAGGTCATGGTGGATCCGGATGCCCCTAGTCCCAGTAACCCTACAGAGAGGGAGCATCTTCATTGGTATATAACCACTCCTTTTCTTCGCAAGTTTGGTAAATAAAGTGGGTGAATAATTTTGTTAATTTTGTCTTAGCCATAGTTTATCAGTTGATCTCTAAAAAAAATCGTTTCCTTATAACTATCTCAAGTATTTTAATAATTGTATATATAGAGAAATGAAGCTTAAAATATTTTATGACACTATTCATAAATAAACATAGGTTGTTCCAATGTGTATATCACAATTCTCATTGAGATTTTCTGAATAACCACATTGTCTTCTAAGTTATAACGCTATAGCACAAGGAATTTAATTTTTCGCTAACTTTTTATGCAAATAATGATTAAAAAGAATACTGCCTTTAGATTATATTTAATCGACATTATTAAATTTTAGGCATCTTCCTACTCATTCGATCATCAGCCATTTGTTAGATTCCTTATTATTGGTGGAAGAGTGCCTAAAGCACCTTCACTTTCTAAGAGTTAAAAACAGGAGCTATTAACACCTAAACTAATCCCTACACCTTCTTTTCAGATTTTCTCTACTTTATGGACCACTTCTCAATTTCTTTGTTTAAGTTCACAACTTTTCAGGCCTCACAATAATATACACTATACAAAAGACGCTAAAAAACTTGATTTTTAGAAAAAAGAGCACTCATTGATAATCCGAATTCCAGCTCTGAAAATAAATAAATAAAATAAAAATAATAAAAAAGAAGAAGAAAAAAAAATTATGCTGATGGCTTCTCTATATATTAGTGGCCAATCTGTAAATTCATAGATGACCTAAAATATGTGTTTTAATCCTTGGTAACTGTAGGTTGGTGACAGACATCCCAGAATCTACTGATACTACATTTGGTGAGTTAAACAATTGAATCTGTCTCCAATACTAGGAAAATGTAACCTTGATGAGGTTTACTAAATATGACAAAAAATAATCTCTAATGTCTCAGGAAATGAAATAGTTTCTTACGAGAAACCACAGCCAATGGCAGGGATCCACCGTTTCGTGTTCGTGCTGTTCCGGCAAGATGTCCGGCAAACCATCGATGCACCGGGATGGCGGCAGAACTTCAACACCAAGGACTTCGCTGATCTTTACAGCCTCGGTCCCCCGGTGGCTGCTCTTTACTTCAACTGCCAGAGAGAGAATGGCTGCGGTGGTAGAAGGTAACATCAGAATATTCCAGATTATTCTTCCCATTTCAGTAGAGCAATTTTCATAATTATCATAATTATCTAAAATAGGGGAGGCCAACAGGACATCGCCACTAGATAGATAGAAATTTAAGAACTCTTTTTGGTTCAGATTGAAATTTCTGTACCGTCAGTTATATATTATAACTACTGTGATGGCATGTATGCACATTTGCGTCCTCTCGGAATATCCTTCCGAAAGAGACAGTTAAAAACAGTTGTGGATAAATTTTAGCAAAAAAATGCTCTGATACATAAATAATTATAATAGCATAGATTATATATAAAATGTACTTAATCAAGATAACTCTTAACTTATATTGAGCCTACCCAAATATCATACATTTTATACACCCCATAGAATGTGCCAAAAAAATAATATTCCAGATTCTTGAATTTGTTCTCTTTCCAAGTTGTTAGGGCAATTTTCATAATCATAATTCTCTAGTGGAGGAGGGCAACGTCGTACTAGACGGGCACGTCCTCATAAATCTTTTCTGTCCAAATTTGACTTTTAATACCATCAGTTGCGCATTATGATATCTTGCTAGCATGTTTGTACACTTGTGCATCTCGCATTTGACATGATACTATTGGTGAAAGTATCATCGAGATGAGTCAAGTCGAAATAGTTATGTATAGATAAGGATACTTTTAACTTATATAAGCCCACTTAAGGTATATATACCTTTTATAGAGCAATGATCCGGTATAGTCGACTGTACTGAAGTCTTATGAAGATGTAATTTTTAAAAAATATTCAGTATAAATATTATAAAATTTGATGAGATTTAAAATTTTGGTATGCAAAATTTTTTTCAAAAATATTTCTAAATAGGTATTTTGGTGTTCCAAAAGATTAGCATGCTCAAAAATAACTTTTAATTCATTGAAATATTTGGAGCTTCATTTAGAAATATTTTTTTTTAAAAAAATTAAATATTAAATTATAAATTTCATCAAAATCGATAACTTTAATTTTGATTTTTGATTTTTCCAAAAATGCCTACCATAGGATCAAATTTCCCTTATACACCCCATAGAATCTGCAAGGAAAGTAAAAGGAGAAAACCAAATCAAACACATCTTGCACATCAAACAAAGATTCTATCCAACCACATAGTACAAGATTAGTCAATGTCTTGTATGAGATCCTTCTATCCATCTGACGTTCAAATTCAAAAACAATCATAAAAGTTAAAAGTATTTTACGAAAACAACCTCTTTTTCAACATTATTGTAAATATCCTACTATTTTTAACTCCGCTAAAATATTTTAGGAAAACAATATCTTTCTGGATATAAGTATGTAGATCTTAACTAAATATTCAAATACTTGAACTTGCTTTTTTGATAATTTAAAAAACCAATTTGAAATTTGAAATTTTTTAAAGATAATAAATATAACTTTTATCTCATGCATGTTAGATACGTCTAAAGCTGATCAGGATCTAGGATTCATTCCAAATAAAGAAATACATACTGGATTTGATTAAGATAAGAATCTGGAAACCTATCAAGACAAATCCAGCATATGGTAGAAATTCAAAAAGAACAAACCTTGACGGGAATCTCCACATCGAAGCTTCCTTTGAGGTGGGCTCATTGAATGAGAAATTTTGTTCTTAGGAAGCTAAAAAGAACCTCTACGGTTCGGCGCAAGTAGTGAATTTATATATTTTGCCAGTGTACAAAAACAGAGTAATAGATAGAATTTTTTCACAATAATTTAAAAAAAAAAGAAGCAAAATGAACAGTCAAGCTTTAAACAAGGTAATTCACTATTGGTACCATATATGTAGTAAGAATCATAGGAGGATCAAGCAAATACAACTCAAGTGCAAAAATTGGGTTGTATTAATAGGGTGAACCCAGCTGTGCGCCAGTAGGAGGCCACTTCTTCCAAGGCATTAGTGTGGGTTCAAATCCTGACAAAGTCAGTAGAAAAATATCCTCTGGAATTTAGCGGGCATATATGCGTACATGTAAACCCTCCTAGAGCCTAAGTTCGGGAGCGTCTCGTGCACTGGGTTTATCTGCTACAGATCATCCCGAGATAGATTAACTATAAAGTAGTTCAAAACACCATATATCTTTTGCATAAATAACTGGACATATAATCTACACAATGCATAACTTCTGCTGAGATGAACATTAAAAAAAGTTAACATACCAGTGTTTTGACAGAGGCTGATAATCACCAATCTGATAATGACCAGCACCTGCCAAAAGAAAATAAAATAAAAAGAAACCCAGCTCATCTGCTTTTTTTTTTAATTCTTTGTTTTATGTATATGCATAACCACTTAGTAAAGAAAGAGATGATGAGCTTACACACAAGCCTATTGGTACCAGATTCCTTCATGGTGTTATAGGGTGACATATCTATATCACTACTGAAAGCCAAATTTAACGGATTTACAGATTTCTCAAATTTTTCTTTATTTAAAAGCTTGCACCGGTTACAATAACAGAAAAGAAGTTACATCTCTAAACTTTTATGAATCTTTCACAAAGCTGTATGCTTTCTCATTTGAATGCACCAACCATAGTGAAGAAAACTAATGTCTTTTTGTACGTGTGAAGGAACATGGCTACAAGTGGGTGGAGTTGATGAGCTCCTCAAGACTGAATCCTGAGTTGTTTCTTCTTATCATATCAAAGTGGTTGGTCAATAGTTGAGTTCCATGGAATTAGAATATATTAATATGTAACTAAATTACCAGGTGAACGGTATGTATAGTATCATCAGGTTCTCTCTGGTTATGGGTCCTCTGCAAGTGTGCTATGTTTTCCTCCAGTCATATGCCTTAAAGAAGTCCAGTCCCTGTAATATAATCTTCTATGGTATAATTAAAATATTATGGAAGCAATTTGTATATTCTAGCGTACATCGATGCTAAATCTACTAAAATAGAAATATAACTGCAAAAATCTGGGCCTCTTTGTCATTAAGGGCCTGAAAATGTTCTTCCAGAAAGAAATATAATATATATTATTATAGTTAATAATATACATACTTTATTAACTGTTCATCAATACTGAGCAAATCAATACAGCAACACATGCAAACAGAATGGTAATTCAGCTACATGGCACAAGTAGTGCGAAGCAGACGTTTAATCAAGCTCATTAAGAAACAAGATTGAATAAAACAAAATAGATCGAGTAATTACCAGTCAAAAAACATTTGACATACCAAATAAGCCCTTTCCAACATTCAACAATAGGATAGTAGCACATGCAAGGAGTTGAGAAAAAAGACGGTGTTAGTCAATTATATCAATTGGCAAAAACAGATGTAGAAGCACTTCTAGTAGTATGTAAAAAAAACCAAAATTTATATGCCCATCTGATTCAACATGATTGGTCAATTTCACCAGAACTAGGTTTTACGCAACTATATGAGAATCAAAAAGTGCAGAAGCTAAGCAAAAAAGCAAGACCACCAGTTATCCCCATTCTATGTCCACTTGTTTTGCTAGGTTGCATGAAATCAACAGAATTTCCTTCATTCGAGGATGGTCCAACTCTCCAACTAAGAATTCATGAGCCTTCCCATGAACTTCTATGACGCTTGAGCCAGGCTCCTTCTTTATATATTTCTTTCTCATCAATTTCCTTATCCTTGTCACATCACCCCACCTATTTTTTGTGGCAAAAATGTTGGACAACAGCACGTAGACTCCACTATCACAAGGCTCAAGCTCAAGAAGTTGACCTGATATTTCTTCAAAGAGCTCCAAATTTCCATGAGCCTTGCAGGCACTCAACATCGCACCCCAAATTTGTACATCGACTTTCATTGGCATTTTTCCAACAAGTTGATGAGCTTCCATCAATAATCCGGCTCTGCATAGCAAATCGACCATGCAACCATAGTGCTCGATTCTTGGTACGAGATTGTACAATTCAGTCATAGATTTAAAATGATGCCGGCCTTCTTCCACCAATCCTCCATGCGAACACGCGCTTAATACAGCGACAAAAGTGACCTCATTTGGGACAAAACCATTCCTAACCATTTCATCAAAATAAAAAAGTGCATCTTTACCATAGCCATGCAAGGCCAAACCCCCAAGCAATGCATTCCACGATGATACATTCTTGTAAGCCATCTGGCGGAAGGTGTTGAATGCCATGTCTAAGCAGCCGCACTTGGCATACATATCAACTATAGAAGTCCCAATGTGGGTATCCCACTTGATACCCTTCCTCTCAATGTATTCATGAACCCACCTGCCTGTACCCAGTGCTCCCAAGCTTGCACAGGCAGATAAAACAGCAGACAGGGTGACTTCGTCAGGCTCCATCCCCGATTCTTGCATTTCATGGAAAACCTTCAAAGCATCCATGGAATGCTTGCATTGCACTAGCCCGCTTATAAGGCTAGTCCAAGAGACTACATCTCTATGACGAAGCTGATAAAACACTTGCTTGGCTTCAACCAAGCACTCGCATTTCACGTACATATCGATTAGAGCATTACCGACAATTACACCTATTTCACGCTCACGCTTTGTAATCAATCCATGAATCGTCCTCCCTGCCTCTCTATCACCCAGCTTACCGCATGCAACGATGACACTTACAAGAGTAGCCATGTTAGGCTCCACATCCATTGTGTTGAACGAAGATACTGCCTGGTCTAACTCCCCTGCCTTCACAAGTCCAGATATCAGTCCAGTCCAAGAGACGACATCTCTAACAGGAATTTCATCAAACAATAACCTGTGCATCACAGCAGGCCCCACATAACGCATACACATGCACCAAAGCATTCTGCAGATATAAATGACATTCAAAACCCAGCTTTATAGCTGAAGAGTGGATCTGTTTTGCTTCAGCAATGGCAGAAAATCGAATGCATGATTTGAGAAGTAAAGGAAAAGTGTATTTGTCCGGTAAGAACCCATCATAGAATGCATGTTTGAAAACTGCAAAAGCCGAGATAGTGACACCGCCGGGTGTAGCCGGAGATGAGCGTGTTGAAGAGAAAAGGGATAGTGCGGGGCTGGTGGAGGTGGTGGATGTGTTTAAGCGTTTGGTAGGCAGCGGAGGGGAGACAGACGACGGCGGGAAGGTAGCGGGAGAGCTCGTCGGCGATTTGGAAATTGCTAGCGGCGCCGGAGGTGAGAAGTGGCGGGAAAAAGCGAGTGAATGCGGTTATACTCGGGCGCGCGTGTAGGTGGCCGAGGAGGATGAGCTTCAGTTGGTGTGTGGAGGTTGTGCTCATAGTCTCTTTCAGTCATGCACTACGAGCTGTGCTTGTATTAGTTATAGAAATGGTATCGACCAGTATTATTGATGCAGTTGATTAGCCGAATTAAATACTAGAGATCACTATGGTATACCTCTAATAAAGCACAGATCAAGAGCTTGAATTCTAGCAAATATAAGTTGAAAAAGACTACTGTATTGCTCTGTTTTTTATCGAGATGTAGGGTGTATTTGGTTTCAACTTGTTAGATAGCTTGTAAATGGTAGATTATATAATAATCTAATTTTAAGTTATAATCTGCGTTTGGTAAAATAACTTATTAGGCAGCTTGTAGATGATAGATTATTAAAAATTAGCTTGTTCCCACATGCTACCTCCACTAGCATGTGGCGACAAGCTGCTAGATAGTAGGTACCCTTTTACTTAAATAACCATCATCTATATATAAATTACAATATATGTCACTATATAATTCATATCATCTCTTTCCTACGTTATTGCAGAGGCAACTTCGAAACCCTACCGCTGTCCTTACGATCCGCCGCCACGACCTTACCGTCGTGCCCCCGCAACCTCTCCTACCGACCTTACGCTAGGCAACGTAATTAGAATTTAGAAAAAAATTATCATATATATTTTAAATGTTTGGTAGGTTGCGAAATTATTATTTTATATTATAATTATTAATAATTTGAATGATATCAATCATATATATGAGTAAAATACTATTTATGTCTTTTTTTGTCATTTTATAACTACCAGCTACATTAAGATGTTTTATTTACCAAACACTTTTATAAGAATCAGTTAGATTATACAAGCAGCTAGATATTAGAAGGATCAGCTAGATAGATATACCAGCTGCACAAGTTAGATTTATTTACAAGCTACCAGCCGCCGCCAAACACACCCGTAGTATAAATACTGAACTCGGCGATTACAGACCAAAAAAAAAAAAATGGTAACTTACAAAATCAGGCCAGGATGTATTCTTATCAAAAGATTTGTTAAATCAAGCCACATATTATCACTTAGATGTATTTTAAAAAAAAAAAAAAAAAAGACTTGCAAAATCAGGCCACATATAATCACTTGGATGTATTTTTATGAAAATGTATAATTTTCACAATTTTTGAGGATATATTACATAATTATATAGATGGAAAGAAAAAAATTTGACATAGAATTTGATGAATTGGTGGGTTTAACAAATCACTAATTTTGAGAAAAATGAAGCTTCACATTATTCTAAAAAAATATATAGAAAACAATATAGTCTCCGACGTCCCTTCTCTTCTGATGTTAGGTGTCACCTTCTAAATACCACCGAGCCGGCAGACAAGTCGCCACCTGACTCCTATTCCTTTTGGACCATCTGGAGGATCAATTTGCACCCACTCAATCTTCGTCATACTTGGGACTGTATCTATATAGCTATTTTTTAGGATCTCTAACTTGAACGAAATAGCTGTGCCCTCGATGGAAAGTCACATATTATTGTATTTTCAACAGCGTCTCATTGTTTTTGGATCTCTGGATAGGTCTTCATAAAGACAGACCGAGAGAGCGGATAACACAAGTGCTCCTACATCTTCATGGACGATGAGCCTCACCACTCCTACCATATCCTTCAAACTTCTAACTCTTTATTCTCTCTCTCTCCTCTCTCTCTCTCTCTCTCTCTCTCTATATATATATATATATATATATATAATAATAATAATAATAATAAATCGTAGATATTTTTTTATATATATTTTTGCAATTTAGTATTGTACATTCTATGAAATATTTTATTAGAAAACTATTATTTGAGATTATTCTCATCTTTCTTGCATTGTTAAAAGTGATGAATGAGAGTTCTTACTATGAACACATATGATATATAGAAATACTATTGAAACGATAAAATATCCCAAAAATAATCTGAACGGTGTTTTTTTCGTATATCGGAATCAGTAATCGTAAATTTACCGATCATGAGGCACGAAAAATACAAATCAATCGGACCCAATAGTATTACTCTATGATATACTATAGGTATTCTCTTTTTCTTTAGTTTATTAAAACTGATTTTTTAATACGGTTTCTAATTTATTACTTTTGATATTGCTATTTAACTCATGAATTAGTGTTATATTTGGTAAATAATTAGGTTTATAAATAGAGGAAATTATTTTTTTGAAATTCTATTTCTAATTCATTGTGCTCTCTAATTTTTGTTTTATTTTTCTTCCCTCTTTGTTCTCATTTTTTGTTAAAACGTAGGGGAATAAGTTTTGCCTCTAAGGTCTCGTTTGGTATGTGGATAAGGATAGTAATTATATGGGTAAACACTTTACCCGGATAACAAGACGGTAATATCTACCCACGTTTGGTAGATGAGTAACAGTTACATGGGTTAATAATACCCGCGTTTGGTTTGTGGGTAAATGTTACCCATGTAACTGTTACATGGGTAACAATTATCCGCAAAACAAATAAGGATATTAAATACCCATGGAATAGAATAGAACAAATAGAGGTTTCTGTTTTAACAATTCAGCACTTTGAAAAACACATACTGCAATCCATAAATTAACAATAGTCCATAACTTAGCAAATAAAAACAAAGACGACACAGCTAGGTCACATATTACAATCTATAGAAAAATAAACAAGAAGTCAACAGTCACATAACAATCCATAGAAAACGACATAAGTCAATAGTCACCTAGGATCGTCATTACAAACTCCAACCTCTCATAATCCAGCATATTGAAGTTGGCGACGTTATCAATGCTCATCTTCCTCATTGCCTTTAGCATATTCCCCTTATTTAGTCTAGGCAATTTGGATAAATCCGCGTAAAGCTTGTTTCTATCCAATTCATTGGATTCCTTGAGAGCTCCAACCAACATAGTAAGTTGCTCATTGCTACTCTTGATCATATTATCAAAAGATTCAAGTAGACGCTCTTGTACGGCTAATGTTGCTTTATCCTTAGACTTTCTTTTCTTTCCTCTTAAACCACTACTTTGATTTTTACTCCCACTTGCGTCTACATGTGTATCCTCCTCAAGCCTAAGGTCAAACTCATCGAGTGGAGCACTCTCCATATTAACTAGACAATCAACTTCCTCTTCTACTCGTTCTTCTTAAATGGACGGCTCATGTTTCTACAGCTCTATCTTTCACAAATAACTGTTCTAACACGTTAAACAGAGGAAAAGGTTTGTTAAGTAGCCCTTTGGCACTCGGATAACCTTGTAATAGCAATTTGAATAAAAATAGCGATTAGATTTCAGCGAAAGTATCTATTACAAAATGAGGAGTTGGAAAGAAAATCACACCTTCACCCATCCATCAAAATCTTCCTGTCGGCTGTAACCATTTTTTTCTCTTCGTTCCATCCAAAGCCACTACTATCTCACTTTAGGTCAATGATAGCATAAAATTGTTTTTTTTAGATACCTCAATCTATTTTCCATATGGGGGTCGGTTTTCAAATAAGTTCCTGATAATCTTGCATGCACAAGTTTTTCAAGCTGTTTCAAATAACCCGCCTTAAACCCTCATTATCCCTTCCATTGCCTGCTCTGTTGCATCTCCAACAAACACTCCAATATACAAACATCCTTTCGTACATCATTTTCCGAGTTGTTCGTTTATCACTAGTCTGTCCAACCTCTTCAGGTGGTTCCATTTACCTTTTAAAATACTATATTGTTGACTTCGACGGGAATACGAAGCTAGAAAATTTTATCGAACGAATGGTTGATAAATGGAATACATTGGCTCCAGATACGTGAAGTTTCACACTCCGGATGACACGCGCAACCTCATCACCCTCACATCGGATCGAGATGTTGTGAATATGTACTTCATTCATAAACTAAACGGAACTACTCAGGCTAAATTTGTTGTGAAAAGGTGCGCAATGCCGGGGCGAGCAATTCCTGATCTAGATGGGGGAGCTCAATCACAACGACACACTGTATTTAACGAAAGGTAAAAGCACTCGATAAAATATACATATCTTAACTATATCTAGTAGTTTAGTTCAGCAGTTTTTTTATAAAACTTAGCAAAAATGTATTGCATTGTGTGTCTTTCCTTGTAGCTTTGCTCCATCTACCACTCAATGGGAAGATAGATCAAGCTCTAGGGACTTATTTAGCTGCCCAAGCATAGGTGACATGTCATCCGAGGTTGAGCATTATGCTATAAATGCATGGCAGAGGTGTATTAGAGGTGTGGGACAAGAATTTAGAAACGTCGCACATTTTCGTCGTGCTTTGGATAATCATTGCATCGGAACGGATTCAATTATGTGTTTTTAAAAATGATTCTAAGCGTGTTACATTCGTTTGCAAGGATGATAAGTGCAATTGGCGCATCCACGCCTTGATGAGAAATTCTATATTAAGAAAGCAACGCTCACACACCCTTGTGGTGTGGGCGTAGATCAAATAGGTCATCCAAGAAGTACTAGAAAGTGGGTTGCTGGTTTGATTAAAGAGAAGTTGCGAGATATGCCCCTGACTAAGCCTCTTGACATATTTAATTCTTTTCACAAAGAACATGGGTGAAAATTTCTTACAAGCCTGGCTTGCAAAATAACGTGAGAGGGAGGAGATACATGGAAATGATCATTGTCTTTTGGCTATCTTAAATGGTATTGCGATAGTCTCATTAATAGCCATCTTGGAAGTGTGGTCTATCTTGATGTTAACGTAGCCACCAAGAGGTTTACAAAATTGTTTATTGCATTAGGTACATCTATTGAGGGCTTTAGGAAGGCATGCAGGCCACTAGTATTTATTGATGGTACATTCTTAAAGCATAAATATAAACGATGTTTATTTGCTGCCACAGCATTAGATGCGAATAATAACATATTTGTGATAGTTTTTTG